>CAWUFW010003407.1:620000-702500 GCA_963921515.1 Calotriton arnoldi | reverse complement strand
TGTCCCAACTCGCGGGCGAGATCGCTGGAGGAACTCTGGCTAGACAGTCGTTCTTGTCTCAGAGTCAGGACTCTGGCAATGTCAGCCATGGTCCGTTGGAGGGCATGGAGCGGACTGTGGGTGTCCGTTAGGGACTGTGAGTGGTCCCTGATGGGACTTAGACACCCACGTATGGCGTCTAGTTTGGCTGCCATTTGGTCGAACCCCACCTGCACCTGTTCAGCCAGCTTCTCCTGGCACCCCAACACACGGCGTTGGAAGGCCATGTGTTGTTCGTGGGGGTCCTGGGAGGCAGCCGTGGTGGTGGGTGCTGCCTGCTGTGTGTACTGTGCAGGGGGGGGGCTCCTCGTGGCAGCTGGGTTGCCCTGCTCCTGGAAGTGGGCTGCGGAGGCTCTCCACGAGCTGTTCGAGTGCATCTGAGTCGAAGGTGTGGTGGTCCTCTTCGTCATCAGAGAAGAGAGGTTTGGACTGCTCTGCAGGAGGTGTTGGATTTCCCCCTGCAATGTGAAGGGGAGATGCAGTTTGACATCGTGTACACATGTATGTTGACGCATTGTACATGTCTGCATTCAGACTGCATGACAGTGTACATTGTGACTGTTTGGGGGGAGATGCCTATTTAATGCGGGACAGTGGACATTCCGACTACATCACAGATGTGGGTTTGTACTTGTACATTGTCAACTCACATTTCCCTGCAGTGCCATATGTGATTGGCCAGTTTCTATGCACATGCGGCACCTGTTGTGTCCTCTGTTCTGTTGTGGACGTGTTGCGGTTTGTTCCACCTAGTTGTCAATGTTGATGTGCTCTGCATGTTATGTGTGTGTGCCGCATTTTGGGGGAGTCGCCCCTGCAGCTCTGATTTAGCTGCCATCCTCCCTTCCATGCGGTGTGCCTCTGGGTCCTGTGCTTCTGCAGTGCTGAGATGTTGCATACCTGTGTGCATTGGTCTCTTGGTGGGAGTTGTGGGTCTGGGGCATGTTTTGTCCGCAGATGTGCTATGCTTAATTGTGCATGTGTGCCATAGTGCCCATCTCCCCCCGTCCCCCCAGTCCCTGGTGGTTACTCACCCTGTTGCTGCTGTGTCCGGTTATGTTGAGCAGTGTCCGGTCCCCCGACTCCTGCCACCATCTCCCCACTGATGACTGTGGGCACCATTTCCTCCATCTCGTCCAGCTCCTCCTGTGGCGCAGGACTCCCACCTCCAGTCTGCATTGCTGCCTTCCGGTTGTTTGCGAATTTCAGCTTGATTTTGCACTTCACATCATTCCAGCGCCTCTTGACCTCGTCCATTGTCCTCTTCAGCACTCCGACTGCATTCACCTTGTCCACGATGGTCTGCCATATTCCATTTTTAGTTGCCAGTGACACGGTGGAGGTGACGAACAGTGATTGATGGTGTTCTATCACCTCCGTTATCAGGATCCTGTTTTCCTGCGGACTGAACTTCGTCTTCCTCTTCTTCTTGTCCTTGCCCTTCCCTGACCCCGAGGTCCCAGGCTGGTCCTCCGTGGGGCTTGTGGGGTTCTGGTTGTCCTCTATACTTGCCCTGGCTGCCTCCATTGTGCTTCGCTGCTGTTTGGCTTTTGTTGGTATGTTTTTTTCTACTTTTATGGTGCATTTTCCCGCATGACGTGTGGGAATTGCAGGCCTGTGGCTGGTTTTCGTAGATTTTTGTATCGCGATTGGCGTCATCGCTACTATTTTCGCGTTGGGGTTCGCGTTTTTGCGGCGTCGCGTTGTTTCTAACGTGTTCATTTGACGCGTTGTCCTGTGACTATCGCATGGTACTGCCGTGTTGTGAATACCACGTTAACACGGAGTTGTTTTCCTGCGATGGACTGCGATGTGTAGGGTTGCGTTAAGCTACACTTGCGGTAGTTATCACACGTTCTTGAGAATATGCCCCTAAGTGTGTAGTTCTGCTCCCACGTTAGGAGACGCTGAGACCCGGCGCAGTGGCCTTGGGTTTCTGATAACATGTACCCATCTGGCAGGTGGTAGCTCATCTCCCTCTGCCTCCTTTGTTCCTGTCCGGCTCAGGCTGGTAGTTTTCCATGGTGGGCGGGGTTGGAGGCTTTTGGGAAAGAATGATAACTCACTGTGGACCGTTGGGGAGTCAGTCCCTCGGCAGACATCTTAGGGTGCAGGTCATGATGGACTCCTCTGCAGAGCATTTCTAATAAAGCATGTAAGTTTGTATTCTCTACTGTCTGACCGACTCTTCATTCTTGTGAAGGCATAGCAGGTGGTTGTGAGAAAGCCCGAGTGGCCCTAGAGGGCCACTTCCTTCACATCAAAATCTTCTCGAAATTATGATTTGGAGTAAAAAAAACTCCTCAAATTGACATTTGGTTGTACTTTTTTGTCCAAGGAGTCTTTTCTTTTTTTACTTTTTTTTTCAAGACGAAGGAAGTGCCCCAGAGTCTCCAACTTCGTGTTCCTGTCCAGCAGGCTCCTCCCAGTGCTTTGTCCATCTCCTGGTCACTTTTCATTTGGATTTGGAGCTGGAATGATCACTATTTGTGTCAGCTGCATGATATATCATTGGATTTGAGGACTTTGAATTTGAGATTTCACAAGTTAGTTGGAAAACTGGTGTTGTTTGTTTGATTGGGGCCATGCACCTAAATTTATTTCTACTTATCATCGATTTTTTAAATCTATTGTCGTGGGTGGCCTGTAGTTTCAGTAGGGGCCTATTTGTTTCTTTGTAAGTAATTTTTCTTCTTTTATAAAGGAAACATGTTGCACAGTTCACTACATTTTCCCCATGTTTTGAAATCAATTTGCAATATTTATTTAATTCACTATGTAGCCCAGTAGTCTGCCAATAAGTGTTTCAGCCATTAGGCCCAGCGCTACTCATGGGTGCATGAAACAACTGTTTCTGTGGTGTCTGTTGAATTTAAAGTTTTTAAACATCATTTAGGGTATGGATGCCATTGGATTGAAATAAAAAATGTGTTTTTTTGTGGTACTTCAATTTTTTTTCATGCCTTTGTTGGATGTGTGTGGTTGTAACTTGCAAACCTTTTTAGCCCTGTGGATTTTAGTTGTTGGCATTGTTGCATTAAAGATGTGTTGTTTAGCATGTCTCTTTTGTCTGGCCAGTGTGTGAGTGTGTTTGTAATTGTAGGCCCCATCATTTGCTTTGGCTTCCCATGTGGCCAGGGGCCATTTTGTAAAGTCTGTGTCCATAGGCCTGCTTGTGTTCATGGTTTTCCAGGCCTCCTGCTTGTTGTTGGGCCATGTGGCTGGTGGCCATTTTGTGGAGGCAGTCAATGTGCTTTTGCCATAGGCCTGCATGTCTTCCCTTTGTTCCTCTTGGCTTATTGCTTCTTGCTGTGGTGGCCTGGCCATGTGGCTGGCGGCCATTTTGTGAAGGCAGCCAGTGTGCTTTTGCCATAGACCTGCATTGTCTTCCCTTTGAAGGCTTATTGCTTTTTGTGGTGGCCTGGCCACGTGGATTGCGGCCATTTTGTGAAGGCAGCCAGTGTACTTCTGCCATAGGCCTGCATGCCTTCTTTGTTTGCCCATGTCTTCTTGCTGGATGTTGTTTTGCATGCAATGTTTTCTTCTTTTATTCAGCAAAAATGTAGCCCAGTTCACTATATTTTCTCCATGTTTTTAATAAATTTGCAATATTGATTTGAATTGATTCACTACGTGGCCTAGTCTGCCAATGGGTTTTCCAGCCAATAGACCCAGAGCTACTCATCATGGGTGCATGAAACAACTGTTTCTGTGGTGTCTGTTGAATTTAAACACCATTTCGGCCATGGATGGCATTGGATTAAAAAAATACGATATGTGGTTATTTTGTGCGGTATTTCACTTTTTTTCCATGTGTGTTAAATTACTTAAATGCCTTTGTTGGATGTGTGTGGTTGTAACTTGCAAACCTTTTTAGCCCTGTGGATTTTCATTTTTGGCATTGTTGCATTAAAGATGTGTTGTTTATCAAGCATGCCTCCTTTGTCTGGCCAGTGTGTGAGTGTGTTTGAAAAGTAGGCCAGCAATGCATTTGCCTTGATTCCCCATGTGGCGGGGGCCATTTTGTAAAGTCTGTGTCCTCCTTAGGCCTGCTTGTGTTCATTGTTTTCCAGACCTCCAGCTTGTTGTTGTTGTGACCATGTGGCTGGCGGCTATTTTGTGAAGGCAGTCAGTGTGCTTTTTCCATAGTCCTGCATGTCTGCCCTTTGTTCCCCTTGTCTTATTGCTTCTTGTTGTGGCCTTGCCATGTAGCTGGCGCCTTTTTGTGAAGGCATCCAGTGTGCTTCTGCCATAGGCCTGCATGTCTTCTCTTTGTTCTCAAATGCCTTCTTCTTGCTTGTTGTTAATGATGACCATGTGGCACTGGCTGGCAGCCATTTTGTGCGTTCAGCCAGTGTGCCCCTTTGCCATATGCTTGCATGGATGGTTGATCAATGAGATAATAGCAGCTTTAATAGATGAATAATTTGACGATTGAGGGTAATTTTTATTTTTTCAAAGTTAAAAAAAAAAAAATTACATTTTTCTTTACGTTTTTTTTCCCACAGTTTCAAAGTAACATGATTTGGCATCAATGAACCATTAACCCCATGTCTGCTATGTGATGACGTGCACAACAGTATTCATTGTCTAGGGAGTGTTCCATTCCATTGTCATTTAATTTGTCAGCCATAGCTCCCTCAGTGCTGCTGCAGCATCCAACGTGATGCACAATGCTAAACGTTACATTTGTATTTTTGTTGTTGTTCTTCTTCTTTCCTATCCTTCTGGAGTGTACTGTACTGTACAGTAGACCATGAAAGCCCTTGTTGTTGTCAGAGTCTCACAAATAGTTACACTGAATTGTACATTTTTTAATAACTGAGGTAACACTAACAAGTGTGACCACACACTAAATTATATATATTATATTTGTTTGTACTAGTAATTGAACTACAACAATGCCACATTTCACTGATGTTCTTCTTGGTTCTTTGCTTTTAGGTGCACAAATGGAGGAGACAACATCACCCATTGTACTGCCAGACAGAAGGCCTGCGCCCTGCACACAATGCCATGTGACGTGTGAGCACAGACATCTCTTCAACTTGTGAATCTAAGAAAAGTGCCGGTGCGTGCTAGCTGTCATCTTCAAGATGGCCCCAAAGAAAGGTACCAGCACCAAGAAAGTCAAAGTTGCCAGAGAGAAGAAGGCACTGCCTCTTACCGCAACCGGTATTTCGCCTAAGACCTTTTTTGGGAAACCAAAAATTGTGCCTACAGCAGCGGTGTCCGTGGAGCAAGCTGGGAGCAGCACACCCGCATCAGCGGACCCACCCCACCAACCTAGGTCCAAGCCCATGTCTGTCTCAGAGGCAGCCAGTCTTATCACGGCAACACCGACGAGCAGTGACGTTGAAATTGACGTTATTGCAAAGTAGTACCAAATTAATGCAGGAAACTCAGATAAGTGGGCAACAACAGCCACAACCACCCCCAATAGTAGTTGTTCCTCCCGAAGTAAGGGCAGTTCAGGAGATCGAGCTTCCTGTTGAGGAAGAAGAGCAAGCCACTCTTTCAGAAAATTAATTGTCTTCCAGATCCCAAGCAAGGAAAAGGATGGTTAGTCCATCAACTTCTTCTTCAAGCCCCCCTTCTGACGATCTAGACACCACTTGGATCCCGCCTCAGTCTGAGAGCTATACACGCCACGTCCACGAGACAACGCAGGGAAAAGGAAGGTTCCGGAAAGCCTTAGAGTTATGGAGGTAGATGTAGAAGGGGAGGATGACGATGAGCCAGTCTTCATGGATGTTAGTCCCGCCCCAGTAGAGACCGACATTACCCCATCCCAAATTGCTGTGAGGGATGCGGCACGGATACCACCAACACAAATACCACCAACACCACCTCCAGCTGCCATATTTACAAAGTCCCGGCAGCGACCTTCATCCACCACAACCACCTCAGTAGAAGTAGGTACTGCAGAGAGTCAAACGTCATGTCCACCTACCAGTTCATCCGACCTTGCAAGTGGCACCAGCAGCATCAGAAAGTTGACCTCCCCAGTTTGGGACTTCTTTTCGGTTAGCCAGAAGGAGGTGAACATTGCCATATGCTCCATTTGTGGACAAGGTGTTAGTCGGGGTAAGCTTGGTACAAACTATGGTACCAGAGGCCAAACAACCCATCTGAGAAAACACCACTTGATCCAGTGGGAAGCGCACCATAGCGGCCAAAAAACTGCACGTGTTGCTGATGGAGGGGATGAAGAAGAAGAACCGATCACGGTGGAAGGTGAACAAGAGGGAGACATTTTCTCTGTTACACAAAGTAGCCCTGTCCCCAGCAGTGCAGTGGTATCGCCCACATCATCATCAGCAACATTGCAATGGCACAAGAGTCAGATCGAGAAACCAAGGGGTCCAAGGCAAGAGAGTACAGTGACTGCAGCAATGAAAAAATGCACATTGAGCCTAACAATATCTGGTCTTAAGAAGTCACCTGCATCAGTGGCACCAGAAAAGAAAAAAAAAGAAAATCCAGGCTACCATTCTCAGCAAGTTTAGGCTGGCGAGGCAGTACGAAGGCAACCTCCCAACGGCATGTTTGTGCAACGCAAATCTGGCCTAAATGTTAGCGTTGGACCTCCTCCCTTTTTAGGTTGAGCCTAGAGTCTGAGTGCATGCGCTGCTCTGCGAGACTTGTTGTATTGGAGTATGGAATAGAAGCCCCACCCACTCTCCGACCATATTTGTCATTGGCTTCTGTCATTGTCCTTCATAAATGCTGGCTTCTGATTCGTAAATAGGCTTGTTAGTCCCTCCTTAGCCCCACCTTGTTACAAGGTTCATGTTCTTAAGTCTGTAGGCACTATTTTCTGTATTGAGTTTCTCTTACTGGAGATACAACGTGCTTTTTATTATTTGTTTACTTTTCTTTAGGCTACTCGGGTGTTGCAAACTCTTTTCCGCTCCCTTCTGTTTTGCTTTTCTAATTTAGCGCGGTGCCGCTTTATGGGCGTCGTGCTGTAACGTTTAAATATGCTCCGATTTTGTTCCCCCTCCCACTGTGCAGATGCTTGCTCTATGCGCCATTGTACCCCTTACCTCCCCCATCCATGCCCATCTGTGGCTTTTTTTTTCCCTGACGCAGTGTCCGCTTTATGGTGTTTTCTGCAGAGCGGCGGTTACGTTTCAGTAAATACAGCCTGCCCGCTGCCAGGCAGAAACGTTAAAACGTGCGCTGATAAATAAACCAGGTCTGCTCGTTTGTTTGTTGCCCAAGTGCTGTAGCGTGCTTTCTCTGCGTGCTGGTGTCAATCACGAGGAAACGCGATGTATACAGTTGGACTTATTTACATACAAAGGGTGCAAGACAAGGAAGGTACATTACGGGATTCACAGCTTCATATGTGTAACATTTAAAGCCCTTGGTAGTTGTTGACTGTACATGGTGCTTCTCATAGTGTGGCTTTGTGCGCGGCTGCTTGCATGGGTCTGGCTCATCTTCACTTTCTAGTGCTGGTGTCCTGGTGTGGCTCCTGCCTCAGCAATAAAAGGTAACATTCGTTTCCTATGTGAGTGGCCGAGTCTGTGTTTGCTTTGCTCACATTGCCACCCTCGGGGTGTGTTGACAACTCTCCTTCGTTCGAAATTCCATGTAAGGACTGCGCTTGGCATCATCGTCGTCCTCTGCTTAGGAAATTAGTAATTATTTAAGAAAATGGTACATTCCACTTTGGCAAAAGGACAGCTTATTAAAAAATAAATTGCGACATAAAAAATAATAAAACATTGTGGTGTTTAGTTAGCACTTTAAAGTGGCGCATGACTCTTCTCCCACACGTACAGGTTAAGTTGGTGTCACTTAAGGACAGAATTGGCAGAAAACCCAGCTTTGTTAATCAAATCCTCTCCCTGCCCACCTGGCTGCAGGCGCCCTCCACAGATTCTTTAACATTTCTGACCAGCAACAATTGAAGGGCATTGGAGTGTGACCGTGAGGTGGCACAGCTCCTGACGGACATTTCCCAATCGTTTCCACTCCATTCCTGTGCGTGGTGTTGTAATGTTGGCAGAAGCACACTTCACGCTGTGAATGGTGCTTTCTGGAAGGGATGGAGATTTTTTAAATTCATGTAAGTTGTCTGCTCAACCCTGTTATGCACAAACGAGTGCTGCTGAAGGACACTGGGGGGCATATTAGTAAGAAATGGTGATAACAATCGCTAACCTAGGTTAGCGCTAGTTTTCCTATCGCCGTCGATCCCTGCAAGTTATCGCCCTGTTAGCGACGTATTAGCAACGTTTTGCTAACAGGCGATAGCTTCAGGTTTCAGCGGCGAAAACCGCTGCTAACTTTAGCGCGATGACGTAAATGAAACCGGCGATAGCGTGTGGAATCCAGCGATAAGCCCTTAGCGATAAAAAAGACACGCTAACCCGCAAGTTTGGACTTAGCTCATCTGTCCACCCCCAATATAAAAGATGCACCAAAAAAAAGGAAAAATGCAGATTTGAGCAGCCAGGGCATAGTGCAGCACACATCAACAACCCCCTCAAGCCACCCAACATCCTGGTTGACCAGGATGAGATCCTGGTTCCCACGCAGGACCTGCGTCTGGATCCTGGATCCCTCGCTGGAGCTGCATCTGGTTCCTGGATCCCTCGCTGGAGCTGCGTCTGGTTCCTGGATCCCTCGCTGGAGCTGCGTCTGGTTCCTGGATCCCTCACTGGAGCTGCATCTGGTTCCTGGATCCCTCGCTGGAGCTGCGTCTGGTTCCTGGATCCCTTGCTGGAGCTGCGTCTGGTTCCTGGTTCCCTCACTGGAGCTGCGTCTGGTTCCTGGATCCCTCGCTGGAGCTGCGTCTGGTTCCTGGATCCCTTGCTGGAGCTGCGTCTGGTTCCTGGATCCCTCGCTGGACCTGCGCCTGGTTCCTGGATCCCTCGCTGGACCTGCGTCTGGTTCCTGGATCCCTCGCTGGACCTGCATCTGGTTCCTGGATCCCTCACTGGACCTGCGTCTGGTTCCTGGATCCCTCACTGGACCTGCGTCTGGTTCCTGGATCCCTCGCTGGAGCTGCGTATGTGGCCTGGAGTGGGATGTGGAGTAGCTGTGGAGTCGATGAGCTGTGGCGGGAGACATTGATGTGCGACGATCGCCCGTACCTGGTGGTGAAGTCTGGAAGTTCGCATGGAGACATGTTGCTGACCTGTGTGAGAAGCCCAACTTGCGCACCTTGGTGCAGTCAATGGTAGAGGTGATCCTGCGCACCAACGTAGTAAGGTCCGCTTCGCATACTATGACCCACCACTACACTGAGGTGCACGGAGGGGATTACCAACGGTGGGTGCCGTCTCCCTGCATCACAGGACGGATGATGTTGGGCTGGCCGGACGCTCTGGAGGGTGAGGCCCCTGTGCTACGCCAAACTTGTGTGGACTGAGCGCGGCAACTACACACCTAAGGGAGCCCTGCTGCATCAACTGCATCGGGTGGTCCACCAGCGGACTACGTGGTGACTTCTGTACCCAAGCGATACAAAAGGGGATGATGGACGGAACGTTTGAGCCAATCAAACACTCACCCCCAGTCAACTGATCTGGGTTTAATCCATCATCATTCTTTAGCTCACTCCACCACCCCAGTTCAGACATGGCCATATGCAAATCAGTCTGACCCTGTGCCTCATGGGAACAGTCCAGCCCGAACTGCCAAGCCATGTCTTCCCTGGACCGGAAACAAGCATCCTAGGACCGGTTTCTGGCATTTCAGCCGTCATCAGCCAGGCTTGCTTGAATCCAGTGGCAAAGTGAGCAAGGGACCCACGTCTGGGCATACCCCCGCCAACTTAGGGCGACCAAAGCAATACAAAAGGGATGATGGACGGAACGCTTGAGCCAATCAAACACTCACCCCCAGTCAACTGATCTGGGTTTAATCCATCATCATTCTTTAGCTCACTCCACCAC
This sequence comes from Calotriton arnoldi, assembly GCA_963921515.1. Classification (NCBI taxonomy): domain Eukaryota; kingdom Metazoa; phylum Chordata; class Amphibia; order Caudata; family Salamandridae; genus Calotriton; species Calotriton arnoldi. The sequence goes on along the minus strand of CAWUFW010003407.1, from coordinate 692,547 downwards.
CCCAGTTCAGACATGGCCATATGCAAATCAGTCTGACCCTGTGCCTCATGGGAACAGTCCAGCCCGAACTGCCAAGCCATGTCTTCCCTGGACCGGAAACAAGCATCCTAGGACCGGTTTCTGGCATTTCAGCCGTCATCAGCCAGGCTTGCTTGAATCCAGTGGCAAAGTGAGCAAGGGACCCACGTCTGGGCATACCCCCGCCAACTTAGGGCGACCAAAGCGATACAAAAGGGGATGATGGACAGAACGTTTGAGCCAATCAAACACTCACCCCCAGTCAACTGATCTGGGTTTAATCCATCATCATTCTTTAGCTCACTCCACCACCCCAGTTCAGACATGGCCATATGCAAATCAGTCTGACCCTGTGCCTCATGGGAACAGTCCAGCCCGAACTGCCAAGCCATGTCTTCCCTGGACCGGAAACAAGCATCCTAGGACCGGTTTCTGGCATTTCAGCCGTCATCAGCCAGGCTTGCTTGAATCCAGTGGCAAAGTGAGCAAGGGACCCACGTCTGGGAATACCCCCGCCAACTTAGGGCGACCAAAGCGATACAAAAGGGGATGATGGACGGAACGTTTGAGCCAATCAAACACTCACCCCCAGTCAACTGATCTGGGTTTAATCCATCATCATTCTTTAGCTCACTCCACCACCCCAGTTCAGACATGGCCATATGCAAATCAGTCTGACCCTGTGCCTCATGGGAACAGTCCAGCCCGAACTGCCAAGCCATGTCTTCCCTGGACCGGAAACAAGCATCCTAGGACCGGTTTCTGGCATTTCAGCCGTCATCAGCCAGGCTTGCTTGAATCCAGTGGCAAAGTGAGCAAGGGACCCACGTCTGGGCATACCCCCGCCAACTTAGGGCGACCAAAGCGATACAAAGGGGATGATGGACGGAACGTTTGAGCCAATCAAACACTCACCCCCAGTCAACTGATCTGGGTTTAATCCATCATCATTCTTTAGCTCACTCCACCACCCCAGTTCAGACATGGCCATATGCAAATCAGTCTGACCCTGTGCCTCATGGGAACAGTCCAGCCCGAACTGCCAAGCCATGTCTTCCCTGGACCGGAAACAAGCATCCTAGGACCGGTTTCTGGCATTTCAGCCGTCATCAGCCAGGCTTGCTTGAATCCAGTGGCAAAGTGAGCAAGGGACCCACGTCTGGGCATACCCCCGCCAACTTAGGGCGACCAAAGCGATACAAAGGGGATGATGGACGGAACGCTTGAGCCAATCAAACACTCACCCCCAGTCAACTGATCTGGGTTTAATCCATCATCATTCTTTAGCTCACTCCACCACCCCAGTTCAGACATGGCCATATGCAAATCAGTCTGACCCTGTGCCTCATGGGAACAGTCCAGCCCGAACTGCAAAGCCATGTCTTCCCTGGACCGGAAACAAGCATCCTAGGACCGGTTTCTGGCATTTCAGCCGTCATCAGCCAGGCTTGCTTGAATCCAGTGGCAAAGTGAGCAAGGGACCCACGTCTGGGCATACCCCTGCCAACTTAGGGCGACCAAAGCGATACAAAAGGGGATGATGGACGGAACGCTTGAGCCAATCAAACACTCACCTCCAGTCAACTGATCTGGGTTTAATCCATCATCATTCTTTAGCTCACTCCACCACCCCAGTTCAGACATTGCCATATGCAAATCAGTCTGACCCTGTGCCTCATGGGAACAGTCCAGCCCGAACTGCCAAGCCATGTCTTCCCTGGACCGGAAACAAGCATCCTAGGACCGGTTTCTGGCATTTCAGCCGCCATCAGCCAGGCTTGCTTGATTCCAGTGGCAAAGTGAGCAAGGGACCCACGTCTGGTCATACCCCGCCAACTTAGGGCGACCAAAGCGATACAAAGGGGATGATGGACGGAACGTTTGAGCCAATCAAACACTCACCCCCAGTCAACTGATCTGGGTTTAATCCATCATCATTCTTTAGCTCACTCCACCACCCCAGTTCAGACATGGCCATATGCAAATCAGTCTGACCCTGTGCCTCATGGGAACAGTCCAGCCCGAACTGCCAAGCCATGTCTTCCCTGGACCGGAAACAAGCATCCTAGGACCGGTTTCTGGCATTTCAGCCGTCATCAGCCAGGCTTGCTTGAATCCAGTGGCAAAGTGAGCAAGGGACCCACGTCTGGGCATACCCCCGCCAACTTAGGGCGACCAAAGCGATACAAAAGGGGATGATGGACGGAACGTTTGAGATCAATCAAACACTCACCCCCAGTCAACTGATCTGGGTTTAATCCATCATCATTCTTTAGCTCACTCCACCACCCCAGTTCAGACATGGCCAATCACTCACCCCCAGATCAGTTGACTGGGGGTGAGTGTTTGATTGGCTCAAGCGTTCCGTCCATCATCCCCTTTTGTATCGCTTTGGTCGCCCTAAGTTGGCGGGGGTATGCCCAGACGTGGGTCCCTTGCTCACTTTGCCACTGGATTCAAGCAAGCCTGGCTGATGACGGCTGAAATGCCAGAAACCGGTCCTAGGATGCTTGTTTCCGGTCCAGGGAAGACATGGCTTGGCAGTTCGTGCTGGACTGTTCCCATGAGGCACAGGGTCAGACTGATTTGCATATGGCCATGTCTGAACTGGGGTGGTGGAGTGAGCTAAAGAATGATGATGGATGAAACCCAGATCAGTTGACTGGGGGTGAGTGTTTGATTGGCTCAAGCTGCTCCGTCCATCATCCCCTTTGTATCGCTTTGGTCACCCTAAGTTGGCGGGGGTATGCCCAGACGTGGGTCCCTTGCTCACTTTGCCACTGGATTCAAGCAAGCCTGGCTGATGACGGCTGAAATGCCAGAAACCGGTCCTAGGATGCTTGTTTCCGGTCCAGGGAAGACATGGCTTGGCAGTTCGTGCTGGACTGTTCCCATGAGGCACAGGGTCAGACTGATTTGCATATGGCCATGTCTGAACTGGGGTGGTGGAGTGAGCTAAAGAATGATGATGGATTAAACCCAGATCAGTTGACTGGGGGTGAGTGTTTGATTGGCTCAAGCGTTCCGTCCATCATCCCCTTTTGTATCGCTTTGGTCGCCCTAAGTTGGCGGGGGTATGCCCAGACGTGGGTCCCTTGCTCACTTTGCCACTGGATTCAAGCAAGCCTGGCTGATGACGGCTGAAATGCCAGAAACCGGTCCTAGGATGCTTGTTTCCGGTCCAGGGAAGACATGGCTTGGCAGTTCGTGCTGGACTGTTCCCATGAGGCACAGGGTCAGACTGATTTGCATATGGCCATGTCTGAACTGGGGTGGTGGAGTGAGCTAAAGAATGATGATGGATTAAACCCAGATCAGTTGACTGGGGGTGAGTGTTTGATTGGCTCAAGCGTTCCGTCCATCATCCCCTTTTGTATCGCTTTGGTCGCCCTAAGTTGGCGGGGGTATGCCCAGACGTGGGTCCCTTGCTCACTTTGCCACTGGATTCAAGCAAGCCTGGCTGATGACGGCTGGAATGCCAGAAACCGGTCCTAGGATGCTTGTTTCCGGTCCAGGGAAGACATGGCTTGGCAGTTCGTGCTGGACTGTTCCCATGAGGCACTGGGTCAGACTGATTTGCATATGGCCATGTCTGAACTGGGGTGGTGGAGTGAGCTAAAGAATGATGATGGATTAAACCCAGATCAGTTGACTGGGGGTGAGTGTTTGATTGGCTCAAGCGTTCCGTCCATCATCCCCTTTTGTATGACTTCTGTACCCAGGCCAGTGAAAGCACACCTGGCTCAGGCTCCTGCTGGCTGAGTCACAGATTTGGAGAGAGTGCAGTGGATTGCGCCATGGGGCCAATGTCCAGGTAAGGAGAAGGTGGGACGCGTAGCGCAGGAGGGCCGGGGGGGAGTCGCTCATGCCTATCACATGTAGATGACGCACCCCCAGTGGCGGCTCTACCGCTATGTTGGCAGAGCATTGCCCCACCACCTCAAGCAGTGCAGAAGAGGAACAATCATCACATGATGATAACTCAATCAATCAATCACTCAGGGGAATTGTAAGCACGCCACTCACCTGTGAGGGTCGCAAGGCACTGAGGGGTGGTGGGCAGCAGATTTGTCAGCCGAAGAGCCAGGTCTTGAGGGTCTTCCTGAAGGTGTTCAGGGAGGGGGCACCTCTGAAGTCTGCCCGTTCCAGGTATTGGATGCAATGTGGGAGAAGGATCTTCCGCCTGCTCTGGCTCTGTGGATGCGCTGGGTTTCGGACAGTGCGAGGTTGGAAGATCGGATGTCTCATTTGTGTACGTGGCAGTTGATCCTGTCGTTGAGGTATTTTGTTACGTTGTTGTGTAGGCATTTGTAGGCGTGAGTGATGATTTTGAAGGTGACTCTTTTCACCACGGGGAGAAAGTGGAGTCTACGTAGGTGTTGGCTGATGTGTTAGTGCCGGGGGATGCCGAGGACGAGTCTGGCGGCAGTGTACTGTAATGTCGGTAGTTTGCGGAGTAGGGACTTGTAAATGGCGGCGTAGAGTGCGTTTCCATAGTCCAGTCTGCTGGTGATGAGTGCATGGGTGACTGTCTTCCTTGACTCATGGGGTATCCATTTGAAGGTCTTGGGGAGGATGCGGAGGGTGTTGAAGCAGCTGGAGGTGACAGCGTAGAGCTGTCTGTTCATGGTGAGGAATGGGTCGAGTACAATGCCGAGGTCTATGGCGTGGTCCGAGGGGGTAGGTGGGCTTGCGAGGGTGAAGGCCAACAGGTGTTGTCCCATGTTGACTGTGTGGTTCCAAGGACAAGGACTACTGTCTTCTCAGCGTTGAGCTTCAGGCAGCTGTTGGTCATCCAGACTGCGATGTCCTGCATTCCTTCCTGGAAGTTGAGTCTGGCGGTGGTGGGGTCTTTGGTGAGGGAGAGGATGAGCTGGGTGTCATCAGCGTAGGATCCGATGTTGAGGCCGTGTTGTCGGACAGTGGCATCGAGGGTGCCATGTAGATGTTGAAGATGGTCGGGCTCAGAGATGAACCCTCTGGGACTCCGCAGGTGATTTACGTGGGATCGGAGAGGAAGGTTGCCAGTCAGATCCTTTGGCTCCTTCCGGGGAGGAATGATCGGATCCAGTCGGGGTCTTCTCCCTGTATGCCGGCGTCGTGTAGTCTGGCGACTAGTGTGTGGTTGGAGACGGTGTCGAAGGTCGCTGAAAGGACGAGTATGATGTGGGCTGCGGAGTGGCCTTGGTCCAGGAGTGTGCGGATGACGCCTGTGGCGGTGAGTAGGACGTCATCGTTGCTGTGGTTGGTTCGCAATCCGGATTGGGATGGGTCAAGGATGGCGTTATCATCAATGAATTGTGTCAGTTCCCTGTTGACTGTTTACTCTGCAACTTTGGCCGCAAAGGGTAGGAGCGAGATGGGCTGGTAGTTCTATGTCACTTGGGTCAGCTGTGGTCTTATTGAGAAGGGGCCAGACTTCTGCACGCTTACAGTCGTCTGGGTAGGTGCCTGTTTTGAAGGTGGTGTAGATGGTGCGTTGCAGTTCGTGTGTGATGGCGTCCGCGGCTCTGTGGTAGATGTGGGAGGGCATTGGTTGGTGGGGGCCCACGAGTGGCTGCCTTTCATGGTTGAGGCTGTATCTTCGGCTGTGACTGGCGTCCAGGTGGAGATGGTGGGCTGGCTGGTGTGTCCGGGGCCCGGGGTGTCTGTATACAAGGGTTCCTCGGAGTGTGGAGTTGTGGCTGGTCTGGATCTGGAAGTGCAGGTGTTCGGCGGAGGGGAAGGTTTCGCTGGAGGTGGTGAGGCGGAGGGTGCTCTTGTGGGCAATGGTGAGGCACCCTCCCGGGTGGTTGGTGCTGTCCTTCCTCTGGATCTTGTATCCGTCCGGGATGGTGGTGTTGATGTCGGGGGCGGTGGAGGCGTTGGTCCAGGTCTCTGTGAAGAAGGCGATGTCGGGCGAGAGAGTCGAGTAGGTTCCAGATTTCCACAGTGTGTTTGTGCACGGAGCGCCCTTTGAGGAGGATGCATCCTAGGGTGTTGATGGTGCAGGCGTCGGCTGTGTTGGGGTTGTGGTTAAGCTCTGGCGGCAGTGGAGGCAGGAGAACTGGCCGTGGGTCGTGTTTGCCGAGGCCTGTTGTCAGTCTCTAACTTTCCCAGGCTTGAGTGCGTGGAGGGTGGCTGTGCTGTAGCAGTGTGTGGCCCGTGATCCATGCTTCCTGGCGCTGGTCGCGGTTGGGTTGCAGACATGCACAGCGGGCGTACCACTCGTGTGCCAAAGGCACATACGTAGTTGTGATGCATGCCATAACATCGCATTCCATTCCGATACATACTAATACTAGGCACATTGCAACAGTTGAGTAGGTGTTGCATAGCGGAGACATGAAGATCACTGTTCCCACTACAGTGAGTGCGACCCAAAAATGAGCTTTGCACAACAAACCCAACAGTGAACCCTGGAATTCCTTTCTGAACCCCCAAACGACAACCAAAAGATCACATTTGAGACAAATGCACCCCCCAAATTTCTCTTCATTTTGTCACGAAACACACCCAAGATTTTGAAATTTGACCCCAAATAGACACCCAAACATTCCAAAATTTACCCCAAAAAACACCCCATTTTTCATATTTTAGCCCAAAAAACACCCAATTTTTCATATTTTAGCCCAAGACATAGTCCAATTTTCATTTTTGACATCAGAAACCCATGCACACCTGAAAAAGTTTGGATTATTCCATTACTGACCTCACAATGCGTTGTAATTAAATGCGATGTTAAGGGACCCGCGTTGTCGGAGTTGCGTTGTTAACGATGTACTGCCTGCGTTGTAAGGGTCGTCTCCCGTGATGAAGGCAACACATAAGCTACTCCGTTTGCGTCCGTCTGCCCCTGGACCGTGCTCAGCACCAAGGTGCATTCCTCTTGGACACTCCACCACTACGACGCCAGCACCCTCCTTGCCATCAACCCTGGATGCCACCTCGCCTGCCAGGACAGACCTCTGCTCCGTAACGGACATCGCCTTCGCCATCACTGACGGATGCAGTATCACCCGCAAGGAGCACCCCGGCCATCAAGGAGGAGGCATTGCCGTCACCTACAGAGGCACACTCCGACTGACCACGCACTCTAATGTGCCAAGGGTGACCATGGACCACGTCAACTCCCAGATCCGGACCAAGCCCAAGAACATCCTCTGTGGCACCCTCATGTGCAGGCCCCCCGGGCCATGGCCCCCCATTCTACAATCCCATTGTAGACATCATTGCACCCCAGGGTCTACCATCCCCCAACGACATCCAACTCGCTGAACTCAAGTTCCACCTGGGCAACCCCAGTGAACAGAGCACCACCCCCTCCTGTCACCGACATCAGACGCAAGCAGCGAGTCACCTCAACAGGCCACATAGCAGGACACACGGTCGGGCATGTCACCTCTGCCAGCGGGTACTTCAACTACAGCCACAATACCGGACACTCCTGGCACTACCATCATTGGATGAATGACGTCTCCACCTTGCCCACCGGATGCCAGCGCCGTTATCGCACCCCGTCGCAGCCAGATCAGGGCCACCGCAGAACGTCTGGTCAACTGCCTCCGCACCAACACTCCACCAATGCTTCCAGACGATGACACCGCAGCGCGCAACCACCACCGATGGATCTCCGACATCGCCGACATTCGGGCACCCCTCATGAACGGCACTGCGTCAGTACCTTCCGCCTGCCTGATGGCAGGCGTGAGGGTGAGGCAGTGCCATAGGGATAGGCTGGCCCCATGCACTGCTGGAGTTGGGTCATGGTTGTGGCACAACTGCAGCAATGCGTGACTTTACCGCAGACAGATACATCAGGATTCCTGGCATATCTGTCATTACTTGCGTCATGGAGCGCTGTCCAGTGAGTGCAGCGCATCCATGCGGTTGCAAGGGGGGCGTAATGTGAAGTGTTGCAAATCTGTCTTGTCGCAGCGCAGCTACACTTTTCATGATTGGGGCCCAGGAATGCGCACTATCTTATTGTTGGTGCGCATTCCTGCACTGTATTTTTGTCGCAGGGCAGCAGAAACATGCATAGATGTGGGCCCAAGACTTATCCCCATTTTTAAGACCAGCTATTTTCTGGTCTTAAGTTCCTGCAGCTAACGGCCCTTAGTGTAACTTTTTTTATCGCTTCGCGGGTCCGGGCCATCCTTGCTAATAGGGCGAAGTGCGGTTAGCGGGAGTTTTAGTGATATTAAGAGGGGGAACGCCTACCTTGCATGTCATTAGCGATAAATATCGCTGGCATGCAAGGCGATAGAAAAACCGGCTGCTATCGCCAGAAAGCTGTCGCTAACGCTTGTTAGCGACAGCTTGATAATAGAGCGATAGAAAAAAAACGCGTTAGCGGCAGGAAAGTGCCGCTAACGCGGCCATGAAAGGCTTGATAATATGTCCCCACATATTTAGCAGTCAAGCACACCTGAAGAAGCCACACTGGATATACTAAGGGCAGGTATTAGAGTAGTTTATTTGATTCATTACAATCCTCTAGTAGCTCTTTAAGTTAAAAGAAAATACTTGGGAATTAACATTCACAACTTTGACAAAGCAGATTGCAAATGAACACATTATTTTTTTCTTTAATTGCAGTCCATTTAGTTCAAAATTATTCCTTTTTGTCATACAGCAATTTGGGTTACTGTATAAAATGTAGAACATGTGCAACAAACGAAGCACACATTCAAATATTCAAATAGGAATTCACCACACTTTTTGCTCATATAGTTTGCGTTTAGATGCACAAAAAGTGTCATCTGTTTGAACAAAGGGCAGGTCCTGGTTCACAATATTAGGATGTGAGTGCATTTACCTCAGCAGATGGTATTTGATAGTGTGGACAATCTACAAGTATCGCCAGTTTCCTGCAGCCCTTATAAAATGTTTTTATTTGCAACTCCAATAGCTCAAACTATCACTAATGCAAGACCTATTGCATTGCAAATGCTTGCATTTCAGTCTTTAGAAGGAGCCTAATGGGACATCCTTATAGACGGCAAAGTCAACATTTTGTGAAACTGATGCTGTTTGTAGGAGAGTAGGATCTGCCTCTTATGTTGCCCCCACTTTTTTTCTGATGTTTACACTGGTTTCTGGCTATAGTCTGGCTGGGTCCCTGCTAATCAGGGCCCCAGCCTCTCTGTTCTCTCTAAACGACTTGGAGTGCACTCTAGGTGCACTAGTGATTGGATACTGTGGTTCCTTATGAGTCCCTAGTATATGGTACCTTAGGTACTAAGGGCATAGGTACTTCACAGGCCTACCAGGGGCTGCAGCATGTATTATGCCACCCCTGGGAAGCAGACTAAATCTGACACCACAGGCCTGCTACTGCAGCCTGGGTGAGGTGGTGCTAGCACTCCTCACTGAGATATAGGTTCCCTATATCTCTCCTACACACACATATAAACCTATCAGTCACCCCTAAGGCAGGCCCTATCAATCCTGAGGGCAGGGTGCTTGGCTTCTATGTGAGGGGGTGCCTCTGCCTGAGCAGGGCCCCTCTGCAGCTCTCAGAGTCCATTCTCTGGTGCTGTTTGTGGATGCGGTTAAACCATATACTTTTAAGTGCATTATATCCTCGCGGTAAAATGCTAACTTTGGAATGGCTGCATCGAAACATGTCGTGTTTGGTGTCAAACATCTTGGAATACTACCCCCCCACCAGTCCTGGCGGCGGGGGTAGCATTCCACCCTTCTAGAGGGATAGACATGTACCTACTGTGGAAACGCGGTAGAATCCTGCAGAGCCCTGGCATCACAAAATGGATGCCACCAGTCACAGACACTGGGCTGCCCTCCTGCTGTTGACCAACACTCGCAGTGGAGGAAGCACAACAATAGATATCCTGTCCCAAGGGGGTGTGACCACCTTCCAGACAGGGTTTAGTGTATTGGGGCTGGGTGGGTGCACTCTTAGAGTGCTTTGAAGTCCTGCACTGGGGGAGCAGAAGGCTCCTCTGTGCATATGCCAGTTCAAACCGGCTCAGGGGCTACCTGTCCCTGTTCTGGCATGAAACTGGACAAAGGGAAGTGGGTGTAGCCACCCACTCCCCTGACCCTCCCATAGGTAGGGTCATAGAGCTAGTCCCTCCCTTTCTTTTAGTATAAGAGGGGGAACCTGTGCATAGCACCCTAGATTTCCCTGGACGACGCTCTGAAGACGAATCCCGGACCTTCGACGTTCCACTACCTTTGGAAGACTGAAGAATCTCCCTTGGAGTCAAGGAGTGACTCCCCTGCTTGGCAGGCACCAAAAACTACAAACGACGGTCACAAACTACGCCGCTCCTGCCAGAGTCCGAAGTTCCTGCAGCCCAAGAAGTGGATTTCCTGACTTCTCAAAGGCCATCGTGAGTCCCCAGTGAAGCTGAGGCCAGTGGACCCCAAGAGTAACGAGGAACCGTGACCCCTGGGTACTGTGCACTATTGTCGAGTTCAACCCCTTCACAATGTTCCACGAACTTGTGCTTTGGACCACGTGTGGTCCTAGCCTCCAGCAGGAATCCCTCCGAAGATCAGAGGCCTACCACGTCCCGAGTGACCGTGGGCCCCTGTGAGCGAATCCTCCCGAGGCGTCTTCGCGATCCCTTGCCAGCCAGCTTGTGGGTCCCCAGAAGACTTTCTAAAGAAACCAAAGGGCTCCCCTGTTTGCTCCAGGCCTGCCCTGACTTACCCTCACTAGGTGAGTCCCACAGACCTTGCTGGTCTGCGCCATTGCCTCTTCACACTTTCCCCGAGACTTGCGGTTACCAAGGCTGGTTGGCTCCGATCGAGTCGCCGACACGGCAGTAAGCTGCAGACATCGTGGGACACGCCGAATCCAGCTCCTGGTTGTCGTCGACGCCTCCTGGACCTCATGGCTGAAGAGTCAAGGCAACCGCGAACAACCTGAATCTTGCGACGACGGTGGGCATCCATCTTCCTTGCCCCGGGTCACTGCCAAGTGACTTTGAACACTGTCCCCTCTGCTTTCAGGTCTTCCATCTTCTGAATCCAGGTTTGGATTCCTCCGGACACTTCTCCTGTCGCCACAAGCAGCAAGTCTTCACTGGCTCCCATTGAAAACGACGCCGCGACCCGACACCAAAGAACACCTATGCACCCGGCTCCCCTGGATGAGGTAACTTCAGCACTACGGTGCTCCTGTGGGTGTGGGCCCTAGAACTACTTACCCTGTAAGTGACTTGCTTGTAGCTTCCCAAGAAGTGTCCTAAAACTCTCCTTTTCTAAGTGTGACAATTGCGCTGACTCGTACAGGGTTCGCGTCTGTGTTAGACACACCGCGTCCATCTCCTTTGTAACACTATCTAAAACTGTATCCTTCGACTCGTACTGAGTCCGATCGGTGTTCGCCTCGAACACACAAAGGGCCTGTAACACTGAGATCTCCATTGCACTGACTCGCACAAGGTTCGCGTCTGTGTTAGACACAGCGCGTCCATCTCCCTTGCAACTCTATCTGTGACCGCGTCCTTCGACTAGTACAAGGACCGATCGGTGTGTTCGCCTCGAACACGCAAGGGACCTTTAACATTGAAATCTCAATCGCGTCTGAGCGCATAGACTCGCACAGGACTCGCACCGGTGCCAGGTCACCGCGTCCGTCCCCTATGGGTCTCCTACAACTACCTGGGGTGGTTCTTGGGGGTCCCTCGATTCTAGATGCCCTAGACCTAGGTCTAGCAAACTAAGATTGTGATATTCGATTGTGCTAAACTTATTTTGATAATATTTGACTTGTACATATGTTCCTGACTTCTAATCTCATAAAGAGATTAGTAGAGAGTGTTTATTAATAAATACATATATATTTGATATATATACCTGTGTGGTGTCTTTTCATTTGGTGATTCAAGAGATTGTGTGGTAAAACAAGCTGCTTTACATTCCTTCAAGACTTAGCCTGAAGGCTGCTCTCCACAGCTATCACTAGGATAGCTTTCTATAAAGGTTGTCTTAAACCTATCTACCATAAGAGTCGAATTGTTCTGGTGCAAGGTGTCCACTTTAATTAGTGAACAGCATATGCCAGGCCAACTTCTCACATTGGTGGGCAGCGTGTGGGATTCCAGCTTGCTATTGTTTTACCAGAAAATCTCTATTTGAATTACTAATTGAAAACCATTATAGGTACTTAAGGTACATATAAAGTCAAGCTTAGTATCAATAAGTTCTACTGAACTTAGAGCTGTGTGCCAAGGGATAGCACACCCTTTCCACAGCTCAAGCTAGGATCAGTAGGCCACAAACTAGTGTAGGTAGTACAACACTGCACAACACTAGAATGTCCTTAAAGGGTGGAACCAGTGGATCCACTCAGCTTCAGTATAAGGACATGGCTTTCTCTGACTTGAGAGCCATGTGTGTTGAAAGACACCTGAGGCTAGGACAGAGTCCCTCAACCCTACACCTGATAGATCTGCTGACAGCAGATGATCTTAGATTGGCTCTAGGAGCTAATGGGTCTGAATCAGTGGGTGGGTCAATTACAGTATCTGGGTCAGATGATGAAAATCAGAATGACCAGGACTCTGTGATTGAAGGGCCAGGCCTCAAGGGGCCTGAAAAGGACAGAGGAATTCTCCCTAAGAGAGCTGACAGAGTGGAGGAGAGGCATAGGTCCCCTTCCAGGGAATCTGAGCACTCTTATCACTCTGGCAGAGAATTTGTCCACCAGAGGAACTCATACTTTCCCATAAGAGAGAACTCCTCTGAAAGAATGTGCAAACTGCTGCAGTATGAGGAAGCAAGTGTTGCCCTCAGAACCAAGCAGTTGGCACTGGATAGAGAAGCCCTGGAGATCCAGAGAGCTTCTAGAAGAGAGGGGTTAGAACCCCTTGGTGGCAACAACAGTGTCCCTAGAGGCAGAGAATCTATTCCAGACCATAGGAACCTGAGCAAGGTTGTTCCTCCCTACCAGAGTGGGGATGATATCCACAAGTGGATAACTGCTATGGAGAGGGCCTGTAGAGTACAGCAGGTCCCCCAAAAACAGTGGGCGGCAATCTTGTGGCTCTCCTTTTCAGACAAAGGTAGAGACAAGCTCCTCACTGTTAGAGAAGAGGATGCTGATGATTATGAAGTCCTGAAGAGTGTACTGATAGATGGGTTTGGCTTAACCACTGAGCAGTACAGGTTGAAGTTCAGAGACACCCAGAAGGCACAGACTCAGGACTGGACTGACTTTGTTGATTGTGCAACCAAGGCTCTGGAGGGTTGGCTGGTTGGCAGTAGGGTTACTGATTTCAAGGGATTGTATAATCTGATGATGAGAGAACAGATCCTTAATAATTGCCAGAACCAGTTGTTGCATCAGTACCTGGTGGACTCAGTTCTGACCTCTCCCCAAGAATTGGGAAAGAAGGCAGACAAATGGGTCAGAACCAGGGTGAGGCAGAAATCCCAGAACCAAGGGGGTGACACCAAGATGCAAGATCCTAAGGGCTCTGAGAAAGGTGGGGATAAGTCAAAAGGCCAGAAGTCTTCACAAGGGCCCCAAAAATCTGCATCTGGTGGGGAGTCACAATCCAACAAGGGAAAAGGCCAAAAGAAGCCCTGGTGCAAATTCTGTAAACAGAAAGGGCACTGGACTTCTGACTGTAACAAGTCCAAAGACCAAACCACCACCACTCCTGCCCCTAAGGCAACTGTTCCCCCTAGTTCAGCTACTGGTGGAGGTGGTACTCAGAATAAGGGTGTAGTAGGGTTGACCCTGGGTTCTGAAGTGGACTCTGACCTAGTCAGAGTGCCCACTCAGGCAATGCTGATTTGTGAGGGAGACCTTAATATGTCCTTCCTAGTAAGCCCCAGTAATCTGGGCAAATACAAACAGCAGCCTGTAATAAATGGCAAACAGGCTTTGGCATTTAGGGACACAGGTGCTAGTGTCACCATGGTGGCAGAGGATCTTGTGGACCCTGGACAGATCATCCTGGGCGAAATGTACCAGGTGACCAATGCAAGCAATGTCAAGACCAACCATAGTCTGGCAGTTGTGAATTTCTCCTGGGGAGGGGTAACTGGCCTCAAGAAGGTTGTAGTCAGTGCAGACCTCCCTGTCGAATGTCTATTGGGCAATGATCTAGAGACTTCAGCCTGGTCTGAAGTAGAGTTATGGACTCATGCTGAGATGTTGGGCATCCCTGCAGAGGTATTTGCTGTGACCAGGTCACAAGCAAGAATGCATAACACTGAACCAGCTCTGGATCCTGGAACAATGGACCAGATGCTTCCCAAGAGGAGGAGCAGTAGGGTAAAGGCAGTGCCTTCCCCTCTGTCTCAGATCACAGATTCACCCCCAGAGGGAGGTGAAGCAGATCCTGAAGAAGGAACTGCCCCAGAGGGACTTGAGCCTGATCAGGTTGAGTTCTTGGGGGCAGGGGGCCCTTCTAGGGAAGATCTGAGTAAGGAGCAACAGTGCTGCCCCTCTCTTGAACCCCTCAGACAGCAGGCTGCTGCTGAGGCTGCTGGGAGTGCTAGTGGGTCCCATAAAGTTTATTGGGATGAGGGACTCCTATATTCTGAGGGTAGAGATCCAGCCCCTGGAGCCACCAGGAGGATGGTAATACCTCAGAAGTTTAGGGGTTCCTCTTGACCCTAGCACATGACATCCCTTTAGCAGGACACTTGGGCCAAAACAAGACCTGGGACAGGCTTGTTCCACATTTTCATTGGCCACATATGTCAGAGGACACAAAGGAGTTTTGTCGCTCCTGTGTCACATGCCAAGCCAGTGGTAAGGCAGGTGGCACAACAAAGGCCCCCCTGATACCACTACCTTTGGTGGGGGTACCCTTTGAAAGGGTAGGGATTGACATTGTTGGTCCCCTTGACCCTCAAACTGCATCTGGGCACAGGTTTATCCTGGTGGTAGTGGATCATGCCACCAGGTACCCAGAAGCAATTCCCCTGAGGACCACCACAGCCCCTGTGGTGGCGAGAGCCCTGATTGGAGTCTTCTCCAGAGTGGGTTTTCCAAAGGAGGTCATTTCTGTCAGAGGTGCCAACTTCATGTCAGGATATCTGAAGGCAATGTGGAAGGAGTGTGGTGTAACTTACAAGTTCACCACCCCCTATCACCCACAATGCAATGGTTTAGTTGAACGCTTCAACAAAACCTTGAAAGGAATGATTAAAGGACTCCCAGAGAAGCTTAGGCGGAAATGGGACCTTCTTCTTCCTTGCCTGTTGTTTGCATACAGAGAGGTTCCACAGAAGGGGGTTGGTTACAGCCCATTTGAGCTTCTGTTTGGGCATCCTGTGAGAGGTCCACTGTGTTTGGTAAAAGAGGGCTGGGAGTTACCTCTCAAGCCCCCCAAACAAGATGTGATGGACTATGTACTTGGTCTCCGCTCCCGGATGGCAGAGTACATGAAAAAGGCAACCAAAAACCTAGAGGCCAGCCAAGAATTACAAAAAGCTTGGCATGACCAAAGGCTGTACTGACTGTATACCAGCCAGGACAGAAAGTGTGGGTGTTGGAGCCTGTGGCCCCAGCAGCCCTCCAGGACAAGTGGAGTGGCCCCCATACAATAGTTGAACAGAAGGGAGAAGTCACCTACCTGGTGAATCTTGGAACTCCCAGGAGCCCCCTGAGGGTGCTCCATGTCAACAGATTAAAGCCATATGTTGACAGGGCTGACATGGGCTTGCTCATGGCGACTGATGAGGAACAGGAGGAGGAGAGTGACCCTCTCCCTGACCTGCTCTCTCAGAACCCTGATGATGGGTCAGTAGATGGTGTTGCTTTGGCAAGCAGCCTCACTGACCATCAGCAAACTGAGTGCAGACAAGTTCTGCAACAGTATAGACATATGTTTAGCCTGACCCCTAGTCAGACTTCCTGGTGCACCCATGAGGTGGACACTGGAGACAGTCTGCCTGTCAAGAATAAGATCTACAGGCAACCTGACCATGTCAGGGACTGTATCAGGACTGAAGTCCAGAAAATGTTGGAGCTAGGTGTAATTGAGCCTTCAGATAGCCCTTGGGCTAGCCCAGTAGTCCTGGTACCCAAGCCTCATACCCAGGGTGGTAAGAAAGAAATGAGGTTTTGTGTAGACTACAGAGGCCTCAATGCAGTCACTAGGACTGATGCCTATCCCATACCAAGGGCAGATGAGCTGATTGATACTTTGGCCTCAGCCAAGTATCTAAGCACGTTTGACCTGACAGCTGGCTACTGGCAGATCAGGTTAGCTGATGATGCAAAAGCCAAAACAGCATTTTCGACCCCTGGTGGGTACTACCACTTTGTGGTGATGCCCTTTGGATTGAAAAATGCACCTGCCACTTTTCAGAGGTTGGTGAATAAAGTTCTGACAGGGATGGAAACTTATTGCTCAGCTTATCTAGATGATATTGCTGTCTTTAGTTCCTCCTGGCAGGATCACCTGGTCCACCTCAGGAATGTTTTGGAGGCCCTGCAGAAAGCAGGCCTCACTATCAAGGCCACTAAGTGCCAGATAGGGCAGAGTCAGGTTGTATACCTGGGCCACCTTGTAGGTGGAGGCCAGGTTCAGCCTTTACAGAGCAAAATCCAAACCATAATGGAATGGGTTGCTCCAACCACCCAGACACAGGTGAGAGCCTTCTTAGGCCTGACTGGGTACTATAGGAGGTTTGTCAAGGGATATGGATCTATAGTGATCCCCTTGAATGATCTGACCTCAAAGAAAATGCCAAAAAAGGTTCAGTGGACAGCTAGCTGTCAAAAGGCATTTGAAGACCTAAAGCAGGCCATGTGCACTGCCCCCATCTTACAGAGTCCAGACTACACCAAAACGTTCATTGTCCAAACAGATGCTTCTGAGCTGGGTGTGGGAGCTGTACTGTCTCAACTGAATGATGAAGGTCAAGACCAGCCAGTAGCTTTTATTAGCAGAAGGCTGACCCCTAGAGAGAAACGTTGGTCAGCTATAGAGAGGAGGCCTTTGCTGTGGTGTGGGCCCTGAAGAAGCTGAGGCCATACTTGTTTGGCACTCACTTCATAGTTCAGACTGACCACAAGCCCCTCCTATGGCTTAAACAGATGAAAGGTGAGAACCCAAAACTTTTGAGGTGGTCCATTTCCCTACAGGGGATGGACTATACAGTGGAACATAGACCTGGGACCCAACATGCCAATGCAGATGGACTCTCAAGGTATTTCCACTTTGAACACGAAGACTCAACTGGTCAAGGTTAGTTTAGTGTCCCTGCGTTTGGGGGGTTGTGTAGGAGAGTAGGATCTGCCTCTTATGTTGCCCCCACTTTTTTTCTGATGTTTACACTGGTTTCTGGCTATAGTCTGGCTGGGTCCCTGCTAATCAGGGCCCCAGCCTCTCTGTTCTCTCTAAACGACTTGGAGTGCACTCTAGGTGCACTAGTGATTGGATACTGTGGTTCCTTATGAGTCCCTAGTATATGGTACCTTAGGTACTAAGGGCATAGGTACTTCACAGGCCTACCAGGGGCTGCAGCATGTATTATGCCACCCCTGGGAAGCAGACTAAATCTGACACCACAGGCCTGCTACTGCAGCCTGGGTGAGGTGGTGCTAGCACTCCTCACTGAGATATAGGTTCCCTATATCTCTCCTACACACACATATAAACCTATCAGTCACCCCTAAGGCAGGCCCTATCAATCCTGAGGGCAGGGTGCTTGGCTTCTATGTGAGGGGTGCCTCTGCCTGAGCAGGGCCCCTCTGCAGCTCTCAGAGTCCATTCTCTGGTGCTGTTTGTGGATGCGGTTAAACCATATACTTTTAAGTGCATTATACCCTCGCGGTAAAATGCTAACTTTGGAATGGCTGCATCGAAACATGTCGTGTTTGGTGTCAAACATCTTGGAATACTACCCCCCGCCAGTCCTGGCGGCGGGGTAGCATTCCACCCTTCTAGAGGGATAGACATGTACCTACTGTGGAAACGCGGTAGAATCCTGCAGAGCCCTGGCATCACAAAATGGATGCCACCAGTCACAGACACTGGGCTGCCCTCCTGCTGATGACCAACACTCGCAGTGGAGGAAGCCCAACAATAGATATCCTGTCCCAAGGGGTGTGACCACCTTCCAGACAGGGTTTAGTGTATTGGGGCTGGGTGGGTGCACTCTTAGAGTGCTTTGAAGTCCTGCACTGGGGGAGCAGAAGGCTCCTCTGTGCATATGCCAGTTCAAACCGGCTCAGGGGCTATCTGTCCCTGCTCTGGCGCGAAACTGGACAAAGGGAAGTGGGTGTAGCCACCCACTCCCCTGACCCTCCCATAGGTAGGGTCATAGAGCTAGTCCCTCCCTTTCTTTTAGTATAAGAGGGGGAACCTGTGCATAGCACCCTAGATTTCCCTGGACGACGCTCTGAAGACGAATCCCGGACCTTCGACGTTCCACTACCTTTGGAAGACTGAAGAATCTCCCTTGGAGTCAAGGAGTGACTCCCCTGCTTGGCAGGCACCAAAAACTACAAACGACGGTCGCAAACTATGCCGCTCCTGCCGGAGTCCGAAGTTCCTGCAGCCTAAGAAGTAGATTTCCTGACTTCTCAAAGGCCATCGTGAGTCCCCAGCGAAGCTGAGGCCAGTGAACCCCAAGAGTAACGAGGAACTGTGACCCCTGGGTACCGAGTACTATTGTCGAGTGCAACCCCTTCTCAACGTTCCACGAACTTGTGCTTTGGACCACGTATGGTCCTAGCCTCCAGCAGGAATCCCTCCGAAGATCAGAGGCCTACCACCTCCCGAGTGACCGTGGGCCCCGGTGAGAGAATCCTCCCGAGGCGTTTTCGCGATCCATTGCCAGCCGGCTTGTGGGTCCCCAGAAGACTTTCTAAAGAAAACAAAGGGCTACCCTGGTTGCTCCAGGCCTGCCCTGACTTACCCTTGCTGGGTGAGTCCCACAGACCTTGCTGGTCTGCGCCATTGCCTCTTCACACTTTCCCCGAGACTTGCGGTTACCAAGGCTGGTTGGCTCCGATCGAGTCGCCGACACCGCAGTAAGTTGCAGACATTGTGGGCCACACCGAATCCAGCTCCTGGTCATCGTCGACGCCTCCTGGACCTCGTGGCTGAAGAGTCAAGGCAACCGCGAACAATCTGAATCTTGCGACGACGGTGGGCATCCATCTTCCTTGCCCCGGGTCACTGCCAAGTGACTTTGAACACTGTCCCCTCTGCTTTCAGGTCTTCCATCTTCTGAATCCAGGCTTGGATTCCTCCGGACACTTCTCCTGTCGTCACAAGCAGCAAGTCTTCACTGGCTCCCATTGAAAACGACGCCGCGACCCGACACCAAAGAACACCTATGCACCCGGCTCCCCTGGGTGAGGTAACTTCAGCACTACGGTGCTCCTGTGGGTGTGGGCCCTAGAACTACTTACCCTGTAAGTGACTTGCTTGTAGCTTCCCTAGAAGTGTCCTAAAGCTCTCCTTTTCTAAGTGCGACAATTGCGCTGACTCGTACAGGGTTCGCGTCTGTGTTAGACACACCGCGTCCATCTCCTTTGTAACACTATCTAAAACTGTATCCTTCGACTCGTACTGAGTCCGATCAGTGTTCGCCTCGAACACACAAAGGGCCTGTAACACTGAGATCTCCATTGCACTGACTCGCACAAGGTTCGCGTCTGTGTTAGACACAGCGCGTCCATCTCCCTTGCAACTCTATCTGTGACCGCGTCCTTCGACTCGTACAAGGACCGATCGGTGTGTTCGCCTCGAACACGCAAGGGACCTTTAACATTGAAATCTCAATCGCGTCTGAGCGCATAGACTCGCACAGGACTCGCACCGGTGCCAGGTCACCGCGTCCGTCCCCTGTGGGTCTCCTACAACTACCTGGGGTGGTTCTTGGGGGTCCTTCGATTCTAGATGCCCTAGACCTAGGTCTAGCAAACTAAGATTGTGATATTCGATTGTGCTAAACTTATTTTGATAATATTTGACTTGTACATATGTTCCTGACTTCTAATATCATAAAGAGATTAGTAGAGAGTGTTTATTAATAAATACATATATATTTGATATATATACCTGTGTGGTGTCTTTTCATTTGGTGATTCAAGAGATTGTGTGGTAAAACAAGCTGCTTTACATTCCTTCAAGACTTAGCCTGAAGGCTGCTCTCCACAGCTACCACTAGGATAGCTTTCTATAAAGGTTGTCTTAAACCTATCTACCATAAGAGTCGAATTGTTCTGGTGCAAGGTGTCCACTTTAATTAGTGAACAGCATATGCCAGGCCAACTTCTCACACTGTTGGCCTCTATTGGTGCCCTAGGTTCTCCAGCTAGAGGGGCGGTAGGGGGGCAAATGGCCTACTCTGCCTGTCGAAGGCAAGGCGTTTATTGGACAATATGGCACACAGGACAAATTTCAAAATCTTTTCTTTCTATCCTTTGCTTGTCGTTGCTTCCTTTCTCAGTTACTTCTTGAATCCCTCAGGGTCTCTCCACCATTCTTTTCTTAATTGTGGCTTTTCTTCACTTCACCTCTACGCCAATCTCACAGGAGTCTCTGCTTACTTTTCAGGAGTATCTCTTTCAAGCATATCCTTTTCACCATCATCTTCCCGATCGTACCCCACTGTGCCCCACTTGTTTGACCTCTCCTTCATTACTTTTGACCCATATTGCTTCCTGTTCCTCTGTATATTTTTTTTTAATATATAATTCTCCACCTCCCAACTAAGCCTGGCCAGAGTAATCGTGAGTAATTTTGGTATTTTTATGTTACCCGACGCAAAATTGCCAACATAATCTTGCCTAACTTTGCTGTAATTTAGGGTAGTTACACTACAGCAAACTAAGAGTCATGCTCACCCCTACTCTCAGCCTCTGTCTGGGTAACAAGAGGCGGCTAGCACATTTAGTTAGTTCAGTGCCCCTTGCTCTCTAATCCCAAGTTCCTTTGTCCTCGCTGGTTCATGAGAGATCGAATTGACACATGTTGGTTTAGTGCCTCTTGCTTGACAGCCCCTCTGCTCTTCTTGAGTGCCGTTCTAATGCCCTTTCCTTTTTAGGTCGAGCCTGGGCAGTAGATGCGTTGCTCTGCCAACCATGCTGTATTCGATCATGGACTTGAAGCTCCGCCCACTCTCCGCCCATATTTTTCATTGGCTTGTGTTGTCCTTTGTAATTGCTGGCTTCTGATTCATTAATAGGCTTGTTAGTCCCTCCTTAGTACTGCCTTGTCTTCATTTGTAACCTCCCATGAGGACTAGCCCTTTTACTTCTGTTGTTACATGGTATGCCTTATTTAGTCTGTAAGCACTATTTACTTTAATGAGTTTCTCCTACTGCAGGCACAACATGCTTTCCTGCAACAATTTTAGTTCTTTCACTTTCCAAAGCGCTAGGGGCAATAGTGCCTGAGGTCTCGCATTTACAAGAGTATGAGCTATTGGCAAGTAAATGACAATGCCTTTCATTTATGTGTTAATTATCAAAACAGAATAATAAAAGGCATTGTCATTTACAATGCCAATAGCGTAAACACTCGCAAATGTGAGAACTATTGCATTGCAAATGCTTGTTCTTTTGTGGAAGGGGTGGGTTTTCTTGAATTTGTGGCAGCCATCTGCCTGAAATGGAAGGTTCCTAGCTGGTCCTATATTGCCAGAGTTGCTGTTCCAGCACTACATCACGACGTGCTGGAATTGCTTGGACAAGCTTTGCAGCAGAGTGCTGTTCACACTATCCACCTGATGACAGACATGTGGACAAGTTGCCAAGCCACTGAATACATTTGCATCACTGCACACTGGAGCTCTTTTAGGAGGGTTAGAGAAAAGATATGTGCAGGTGTTGACACTGCTGACATTTTTAATGGCGCTCGGAAGCATGCTACAGTAGCCATGTTCGCCATGGAGAAATCCCATACTGCTGCAAACATTTTGGAAGACTTTAACACTAAGTTCTTTGAATAGCTGCGACCAAGAGGGCTTAACATTGGTTTTGTTGCCACAGACAATGGCAGTAATATAGTTAAGGCCATGGCCGATGGTGGCTATTTCAGGGTCCTGTATTTTGCGCACTGCATTAACATAGTTGTTCAAGACTTTCTGAAAAAAGAAGACCGAGTCAGCAACTTACTGACCACCTGCAGAAGAATCTGCACACATTTCAGCCATTCTTTTAAAGCCCGGAAGCAGCTGAGGATCATTCAACATGAGCATAGAGTGCCAGTTAAAGCACTCATCCAGGAGGTGCCAACACGTTGGAACTCAACTTATTACATGCTTGAACGTCTGTTTGAGCAGTACAGACCACTCAATGAATATGTCATGCAAAGAGGGGATGCTACTGTGAAAGGCATGATCATTGAGATGGACCAATGGGGCCTTGTTAAATGCCTGAAAGAGATGCTGCTTCCTTTCGAGCTCTTCACACGTGAAGTCACCAAGGAGGACTGTACTATGGGCCAAGCTATCCCATTGTTGCACATGCTACAGGAACAGCTGAAGGGGGTGTCTGCAATGTACACAGGTGTGGAGGAAAAAAAGACGCATATGAGTTGGTGGAGAGCTTAACCCTTTGCTTATCTGAAAATACAAGGGTGCAAAGAGGCATTGTGTCATCCAACCATTACATTTGTGCCACAATTCTTGATCCACGGTACAAACCATTATTGGACACTTTCATTCCTTTTTCAGATGGGGATGTTGCCACCTACAAAACTTGGATAGCTGTGCAAGCCAGTCAGCTAGAAAAAGAACGGCCGGGAATTAGAGGCCTGCTCCTCCAGAGCACAACAAGTACTGCAGGGCAGCCTTCAAGTTCAACTTCAGAGCCTGAGAGCAGTGCTGCTGGCTCACAGCAGCCAAAACCACCAACAACAGCAAGAACAACATCAACAACATCAAAAACAGGAGCATCAGCCTGAAAATCGGCATAGGAATGGTTTCCACTGGCAGGGCTTAAGTCCAGTGCTGAGGCAAAGGCAAAAGTGGCCGAGCAAAGCAGAGCACCCATGACCATTGAGTGGATGGTCCAGGCCTATCTGGATGACCCAACAGAGGTCTTCATTGATCAAAACCCATTGCTGTATTGGTATGGGAAAAGGCACCAATGTGCAGTGCTCAGCAGGCTGGCAAAAAACTATCTGACTTTCCCCGTAGCAAGTGTCTCTGCTGAGCGTGTTTTCAGTGCTTTTGGTGCCGTTCTGACAGTGAGAAGGACCAGTCTCTCGCCCCAAAAAGTGGAGAGGTTAACCATGATCAAAATGAATCAGCACTTTATACCACCAGATTACACCATACCTGAAGTACCACAGCAGGAAGATGATGAAGGCGACTCAGGTCATGGAAGTAGTGTGTTAGAAGACCTATTTCTGGGTGAACCACCAGAGTTTGAGGACGAGCTCTACTTCCCTGACAACTAGGCTTTCTAGTTACTTTCTTTCTTTGACGCCCCAAAAAAAAGAAAGATATAGCTAAGGAACATTATTTACTTTATCAATTGTGTGTGTCTGGTTGACCAATCCATCCCCACCGTCTTACACTTAGACACTTGCTGGATTGAAGTTGAAACTGTGTGCAGTGAAGAAGTCCCGACTCACCCTAAAGCCATTTCCCTCAAGCCAGACATTCGATGGAGAATATAAACAAATGTGTGCCTACCTCTGCCTCCAACCCAGGGCCCGGACTATATAGCTATCCTTTACTCCTAGCCTAGAGGGACTGTCCCACATGTGAGATTATTAATAATTCGATTAACAGCGAAAGAAATGGATGATCTGCATTCTGCAATGTGCCACCAATCGATCACGGTGAGCACACCAGAAGAACAGGTAAATGATGGCATGCATTGCACGCTGAGTGATTGTTGTTTGTTGTGATGTCAACTTGTGAATAATGATATGTCATCATCATCAAACATGTGTCTGTCAACTTGAGTTGAGACTTGAGAAGAAGAAGAGATGATTTATGTGGTGGCAGCAGGCAGTGTGAGACTGGGTGATTGTTTGTTATGCTTAATGTTTTAGTGATGAAGATTGCGATTTACAATGTGGTGGTGGCCTACCGACTGCTGATCAATAATTTTCACCTCAAGGTTTCTTTTTTCCTTCATCTTTGAAAGATCGGATAGCAAGATTCCTTCACCGGGTCCACTCTACACTGTCCACATTGCTTTTTTATTGTTTAATGCTTTCTTATACTCCTCAAAGACTCAGACCTGACCAGTCACTTAGTTAATGCAAAGCTTACAAACACAAATCTAGTCTACTCTATGCACAAAACGTGACTCAGTCAAGTCAATCTTTCCCTTCTTGTTGTTCAATAACAAAATTGTACTACTACAGGCCGATCCATTGCATTGAGTCAGGACTCACTCAGGACACTGTTGGTACGGAGTTGGACACCATACTCGGAGTCAGACTCAGGAGGATCAGAGATGACAGAATGACTCAGTGCGTGGGCGTGAGCAAACTACTTCGAGAACTGCCACCAGAAGAAGATGGAAGTTTTCAAATTCACTAAAACCACCCGATTTGGATGATGATAACTTTGAAGTGGCCTAAAGGTAAACAAAAACAAAATTAGACCTACACATGTCTGTGTAGTGGTGGTGGTGGTGGTGGTGGTGGTGTGACTGACTGATAGCGGTGCATTGATTTTTTACTAAATTGGAATAATGCTATGTTGCTGTGTGTGTCTGTGCTCAGTGCTGTCTGGATCAAATTCTAAGCTAAGTGGAGGTTGGGTGGGCAGCCTTTTGTTGGAGGTAACTGCCGGAAATAGACATTTAGCCATGCTGCCTCTGAAAGTCTTCTTGTTGCACTCCTTTATGCAGTTTAACTTTTACCCTTGATTCTTCAATATAATTTATTTTTCCATCTACAGGCCCTTATCCTGCACCATACTGGAAAAACAACTCACACTTACCTTACCGAACCGCATCCGCCAGTCACCCAAGATTAACGGACAGTCCAAGAGGAATGCAGAGATTCAACTCTCAATTTGGCAATACGGTATCATTTTTTCTCTTTAATCATTACAACTGTGTGTTGTTTATGTTTGTTTACTTGACTCCTACAGATATTTTAATTTTATTTGGTATCTATCAAAGCCCGCTACAAGAACATAATGTAACCTGGGTCTCCCTGGGGGCAGACGGAAAATTAATTTACCAATACTAGTCTAGTACTCATCATCATGCATGCATTTCCTTTTCCTCCCATAACAGATTTATGATGGTCGGCTGCCAAGATGAATATGTTGTCCTTGTGTAGTAGTGTTTGTCTTTGTCAAACCTTTCTCTCGAATCCCCCTTCCCATCCATTCATCGAACCCCTAACCCTCTTCCCCTGAGCTGCGTGATTTATTGGTGTGACTAAATTTAATTAACACCATTAATTGATCACACACTTGGTGGGGCGGATGTGGTGAAAGCAACACCAACTCAAGGGCAGGAAGGGCTAGGATCTTCTTAAGTTCTGCTCTAAGCATAACTGTAGCTCACAGTGGCAATATATATATTAGATTGCCCACCCATGCACAGACAGTATTCGATATTACGTTTTTTTTCAGAGAAACACAATCCATCATAATTGCCAGCATCATCATCCTTCTAGCACTAAAGGTTATGCTTGTCCACTCCACTTCATAGCTCGAGTCGACTACAGTTTGTAACTTGTACTAGCCCACCATTTTGATTATTTTTTATTTTACTTTAGCATTGCTTATCATGTTTTCTCATTTGGCAGTCTTCTTCCTGTGTACTGCTAGTCGTACTCTACTCAGTCTCGTCTTCCTCGGGTGACTGTCTAATTTTTTTTTGCAAAGCTTGCACATCAAACAGCATTAACTCAGTTTGTAAATTTAATTATTTAGTTCCCTGCGATTAATATTCCTCATCCTACAATTTGAGTTCTGCTAGGAGGGAGTGGAAGCTCTCTTCAGAATCTGCTGCTTCTAGTATTCGACTAGTCCGCTAGCATGCTCCTACTGTCTACTACTACCACCACCATGGCACCTTGGAAAACCATCAGCATGCAGCCATCGCTTTGCCTAATCACAGGTAAGAGAGAAGAAGTGTGGGGGATTCATTCAAGATGAAATAATATATATACTATGGAAATTAATTCACACACCCACACCCCTTCCGAGTCCATAGGGGTTAGTTGCAGACTGCATAGACTAGGAGGAGCGACTGACAGTAGTAGGACAAGTGAGGGTACCACATCTATCTGTTGGTGTGTTACACTATGGGCAGATTTTTAAAAAATGACTGCTGCCCTGCAGCAAAGGAAACAGTGAGAAGTTAAAGAGTAACCCTCCAAAAAAAGATTTACATCATATGTAAAACTATAAATGGATTCCCCTAACAAATAAACTAGAATGAAAGAAACCCACAACACCTGACCCACCCCTCTCCCTAACCCCAACCAATGTCCAGTAAAGTAAGTCTGACTGTCCATAAAAATTCAAATGACCATAAAAAAAGGAACACCCAAGTTTTC
Source organism: Calotriton arnoldi (assembly GCA_963921515.1). Classification (NCBI taxonomy): domain Eukaryota; kingdom Metazoa; phylum Chordata; class Amphibia; order Caudata; family Salamandridae; genus Calotriton; species Calotriton arnoldi. The sequence continues at coordinate 666,103 of CAWUFW010003407.1, read as the reverse complement.
CCCAACTCCCACAATCACACCCTCTCCCCAACAAGTTCCACCCACCAAACAAATAGATTAAAAAAGGGGCAAAAGAGGTCTATCATCTAGTAGCGGGCTAGGAGCTGGATCTTTCTCTCAAGCTGGTCAAAACGCTCCCCCATCCTGGCCGCCAGGCACGTCATCCGGAGGAGCATGCAGTGCTGAAAGGTTTTACGTGAACAGGGGGGAGCAGCAGTGGTTGACTTGTGGCAGGCGGCTGCTGGACCACAGCGCCATACCACCGGAGGCACTGGGGGGGGCCTGGCTAGGGCCCAGGGTATTGGAGGCTACAGCTGCTGCCTCCACCTCCTCCTCCGCCAGAGCTACCAGCCACCAATATTCAGTCCTGATGGCCTCCATCTTCCGTTGCCGGGTCTTGGCTGCTATCTCCTGCCTGGTGGGTTGGGAAGGTGTAGATATATCAAGAAAGAAAAAAGACAATTGTAACCAATACTCTTAGCAAAACAGTAACACACAAAATTATACACATAAAATTATATTGGCACAGTAGCACTAGCAGTACATAACATTTGTAGTATCATCGATTCCTCAGCCCCTAAGATTTGGATGTGATTAGAGTTTCGGGCACTATGGAGTAGACAAGTATTTGTCTTCTCTCTCTTGTTTAGCTAAATTAATCTTGTAGGCATGCCAGCTCAGCTTGCGCCCTAGACAGACTTACTTGTGTCGCAGACTTGCGTTACTTTACTACTGTCTGCAGGTGGGGCAGCTGTACTACACAATTGTCTCTTTCTCTATTATGGCCATACTCTGTTAAATCAATGGCAAATGCTCAATTTCACTTTCACCCTGACTACTACTACAACAAGGCAGATGATATAATTACTAATATGAATGATGATATACGTCACAACGTCACGTGACATGAGGTACTACTATTGTAACCATGTAGCCGATAGGCCGCCCATGGCTGACACTATAGAATTGGCATGGTTAGGGAGGGAGTGGACCTTGGACTCGGAGGGAGGCGATTGATAATGGGTGGGTACATACATAATATATATGTTGTGCTTGCAAACTACAGTGAGTCAAGGGAGTAGTCTGAAATACAACCTCAAATCTTTGAATCAAAAACCTTGGAAAAAAAAACATTTGTTGTTTATTCTTCTTCCCAGGGATTTTTCCATCTATCATTGCATTGTTCTTCTAGCATTATTTTTACTCTTCTTCAGCCTTGGCTTTGCTACTCCGGCACGGTTCAATTTCCTTTTACATTCCATTCATCCAGTTTTCACCTATGATTGAATACCATCCAGGCATCCATCCATCCATCCAAACATGGCTATTATTCTCAACAAACATTTAACCAGCATACATTTGTCATATAACCACCCATGAGTCCTTGCTTGCCTTTGAGTTTGATCCATTAAACTCCCAGGCAGGCATCCTTTCTTTCACCTTTCACCCATCCTTCAACCACCCATGCATCCTATCAGCCACCTATATGCATCCCAGACCCCCTTCATGCACGCATCCTTCTCTGCCAGTCATATATTACATGTCACCCGTCTTTCCTCCTTCCATCCTTCATTCCTTTTTCCATCAACCCATCAAGGTCTGACTCTTAGTCTTCTTCATAAAGCTTTCTCTGCTGAGTTGAAGAGAAGAGGCCATTAGTTACTCAACTCCCGCTAATGCTAATGTTAAGTAAAGGGTGTCCTCTTCTTCAACTGTTCACAACTTAGTCTCAACAGTACAGTTTACAGTGAACACCCTTGCAGTGAGTGTATAAATTCAATTGTCAATAAGCAAGGAATATGACTTACCACCACCCGCCACTGCTGCTCCCTCCTGGCTGGCGTCGCCTTCCCCACTGGTCCCGGCACTGGTGGTCGGTACGACTAGAAAAAACATTACACATTTTTTAGATGCCATATACGCCTCCCCTATTTATTTTTTTCACTAGCAAGATTGAAAATACAATACATACACACACACATCACTACAATTTGGGCACAGACTAGAGTAGACAGTATGTCCTATCAAAAATAATAAAATATCTGGTTGGGCATTTTGTTGATGGCATATTTGAAAAGCCTCTCAAGAAGAGGACAACACAAAGGACTGGACTCAGTGGCTAGAGCTATTGGTGAATCTGAGTTTTTGAAAAGAAAAAGAGTGGCCAACTGGGCGGACAATCAGACATAAGGTCTTTTTGGTTGGAAAATGTAATGCTGCTGTCCTCCGCCTCCTCATACTTCCTTCCGGCCATGGTGCACGGTAATCGTTTCATCAACAACTGCTGGTAATAATACTATACAAAAGGGGATGATGGACGGAACGCTTGAGCCAATCAAACACTCACCCCCAGTCAACTGATCTGGGTTTAATCCATCATCATTCTTTAGCTCACTCCACCACCCCAGTTCAGACATGGCCATATGCAAATCAGTCTGACCCTGTAATAATACTAGGCCTAGACGAGAAGAAGACACAACTTTGGGGTGTCCAACGTGACCATCTTTTACTGATTGAGCATGACAAAGTAAAAGAAAGCCTTCTCATCTCAGCAAACATACGTAGACTACCTTACTTGGGCATGCAATCTGCACAGCAGAGTAGTAGTACTAGTACTAGTAGTAGTAAAGACCAATGGGTTCTCTGAGTCTTACAGTACCATCACTAGGCAGTCCACAAAATATATAAGGGAAGAGGAACAGCTGACTAAAAAAACCAGAAGAAAGCAAGCTACAGACAGACTTATACTGAGTCAGAGGCAGTTTGAGGTAAAAAAAAAAAACAGACACTAGAAATATAAATAACTAAGTCAGTAGGTAATGCAGGGATAACAAGAATTTATAAACAGATAGATCAAAGAGGGTTTGGGAAAAAATAAAATTAGGAAAAGGAAATATTAGTTCAAAATAAGGAGTGGTAAAAACAGGTGACAACAGGAGAACCTACTGGGGCCAGCAGAGCCATTTTATGAGGAGCATTCCTGGCCCTGGGATGCACATCCAGCTCCCGCACCCGCCTTGGAAGACCCCGTCTTCTTGCCCCTGGATGCTGATGATCATGTAAGACATAATTAAAGAGACAAAAAATGATTGGTGTTAAGTAAATATTAAATAATCACTCCAAAAGATTTTTTGACAGGAAACGGCAATTGCAATAACATTGACCTTTCCTAAATCAGATCAACTAGTAGTAGACTAGTATCGTAGTCGCGAAACGTCCTATCTTTTATTATTCCACAATTTCATTCCGATTCCTGAATCCTGGACCTAAACCTACCTAGCCCGCCTATTCCAAAGACTTTGGAATGAATTGCAAAACAATTATATTTGCTTCCAAGTTCCAATCTCATTCGCAATCATCTTAACCCCCTTTGACGGGCCAATTAACTAAGTCTGCATTAAGTCTTAAATGCATAGATGGACACATGCAAATTGGTTGGTTGCTACTCACTCACTATACGAACTACAAAAAAGGGTCTACTAAGGAGTCAAGGACTGAAGTGAGAGGACGCGGGCCGCTAAATTACTAACTAATACAAAGTAACTAACTAACTACCACTATCTTAGTGACAGGACAAAGGAAAGGAGTCTCTCTAGTCTGCATTGCCTAACTTAGGTTCTCTTACATAATCAGCCCAGGTGAGCGCAAAGTTGCAAACAAGTATGATTAGGTAGCGCCAAGCACCTGTCTAGAATAATGATCACATAATATACGTTTTTTAAACGTAACTTACCTGCATGTGAGCAGCAGCATTCTTGCTATTTGGGAAAAAAATATTATTCGCAATAACATAGAACACACAACAATAATTATAACTAGTTACTCACTAAGCCCTGCGACCTCAAAACCTAGCAGGTCCAGCAGGTCCTGCTCTCAGTCCAGGATATCGGACTATGGGTGCGTCAGTTGCTTATGGGTGCGCCAGACCCCAGAGCAGCGATACACTGCCCAGCGCACCCTCGCCCACCGCTGCTGGTGCTCACGGTTCCCATACCTGGACCCAGGCCTGCCGCCTGCTGCCAGGGTGGAGGAAAGGTGGCGCTGCACAAAAAAAACAAGCGTTGCCACCACTACCACCAAAAACAAGGCCCAGGGCTGCACCCCTTCCGGGCGTCGCCTCTTTGTTCGGGTCGTACTCTCTACCATGATGCTGGGGGGCGGAAAAGAAAATGTAGAAAGTAAAAAATTAAGGGAGGAGAAGAAGAAAGGAAGTAAAAAAAAAATTAGAAAGCAAGTAATAGAAAAACAGTACAAGAAAACAACACAAAATATACACTTAAGAAGACACAAGGAAAGATAATAAATAAAAAAGATCAGAAAAAAAGTTTTGAGACAGAAGGATTGAAAAGATAAAGGCAGGATTGAAGTAGGCCCCAGCACCATAACAGAGAGAAGAAAACAAGATGTCCGCGCCCATGCGCGACCACGTTGTGCAGTTTGCGCGATATTTCCCCTCGAACACGCAATCCGCGTTGCCGTACAGCAGAAATGTCACACAAACGGGCAGAATAAGCAACTCCGCACGCTCGCGGAACTCCGCGTAGCACGGCAGAGTTTTTTTACCGCTTTGCGGAGTTCTGGGTAGCATGACTACACGAACTCCGCCCAGGCTTAATTGCGAGCTGCAAATTCTGACAATCGTACATGTGGCCCAAAGTGCTTTACAGACACTGCAATACATGTCTGAGCTAGGGTAACAGCTACACTTGGTGCATACTTTCCAGACAGCTACAAAACAGGAAAGGATGGATGTGACAGGGGAAACATCTGCTTCCATTTGCATACTGATGGTCTTCCTGGGCTGGGAGAGGGCAGGGTGTGCACACTTTACATTTGTATAGGTTGTGTCCTGCCCTCACACAAAGGGCTAATCTACCCCCGACTGATGTCTGGAGCCAGGGCTGGGTTGAAAGGGATTGTTGCGCACTTCTAAAGGTTCTTTTGAAGTCACCCCTTCACCAAAGACAATTTTGAGTATAAGTACAGGGGCTCTGACCCCATGATTTTAGACACTGCATGAACTTGTAACCAGACGCTGATGGCTCTGCATGCTGCATATTGCCAGAGGAATACTGTACAGCCAGGAGGAACCGCCATTTGGACTATTTGCTTTGCTGTGCTGGCCTGCTGCTGGGCTGCTGGAGAGACTGCCACCCTGCATTTGGACTCTTGTGCTGACCTACCTGCTCATTGGTTTGTGCTCCAGTGCTCTCCCAGGGCTTGTGGCTGCCCTGTGTCCTGCCAAACAGCGTGGGTTGAGTGCTTTTGTTCCACTGAGATCTGAGGTGTGGGCACTCTTTGCTGAACCAGCACATGGGAAGAGCTTTGTTTTTCTCAAGCAGCATGTGTGGTATGTACGCGTTCAATAAGGATGTGTTGGGCACTTTTGGTAGGAGAGGCGCATGTGGTGCGCCTCGTACTGTGGGGAGCCTCGAGTGATTTCTCCCAAGTTTCTGTCCTCCTCAGCGCCACCTCTCTGGCTGGAAAGAGATGCCGTAGCAGCAAAGGAGGTCCAGCTACATAGCCCCAGGGAAATGCCATGGGGGAGCAGAAGAGCAGAGGAGCTCCACTTGCATCCCTGTGTGGGCGGGACCCAGTGAGGAAAGCCACGCCCGCCTTTCCCTTCCTGAATCATGGACTGCGAGCACCGCAGCACAGAATACCGTACCCGCCTGTCACTTGTGAGCTGAGGAGACTCCCTCCAGTGACGCTCTGGAGTAATGAGTGGTCGCAGGGAGCCCTTCTCTCTTCCTCAGGTACTTTCAGCTTGCAGCTACACCACATGCTCGTGGGCAGCTATGTTTTATATTCGGACTGCGGGGGACCGAATGAGGTCTTGAGGTCTTCCCGCGTGGCTCTACTGTTGGTGCCCCCCCCCTTTGGGATGGACCATGGGGGCACTGTTCCCGTTCTCTACAGTGGCAGAAACCTCTGGAGATGACCCCAAGAATGGCACAGGGCTGTATTTAATAGCAGAACTGCTCAGGTTAAAAGAATACAAATAGTAGGTGCGCAGGGGCTCCTGTGCCCTACATTAAAGTCCATAAATACCCTAAGTTTGCACAGCTCACAGATAATTACAATAATCGGCCTGATGCACAGACACACTGTGCCCTAGTTTTTTAGGATTAAATGTTGTGATTCATGTGTTTTGTCTCTAAACCAAGTTATATTACTTCCACTAATGTGGTAATTCATGAGCCTTTTCATAACCTGATTTACATTCTTACACTCATATGATGATTCATGTTTTTATTTCATAACCTGTTGCATTTCATGCCCTAAGTATTCACTGAGGTTGTAGTGTTTTTCGCTTTTAATCTTGCACTGTCAGGATAACAAGTACTATCTCAGGATTTGCATAATGTGCACAGTGTTTATGATTCATGTTGTTTTGGTATATGTTATGTACAATATACTTTTATATAGTCCTGTGTGGACTCTCTTTTGTGGTGTAATCATTGTGTTATTGTGTGAGTGTGAGTGTGTTGTGCAAATGCTTTACACTTTGCCTCTGATGATAAACCTGTCTGCTCTGTGCCAAGCTCATTTCTAACAATTATGTTTGACAGGAATTGAGCTCAACCTCTCAGGGACTTGCATGATGGAGAATAAAAGTAGCTGTGTGCTGGGACAAGAATGTCCCCTACATGGAACATGGGTTTGAACCACTGCTCTAAGTTCCTGATTATATGTATAAATGGCATCCTGCCTTTTATTTTGTCCCTGGTGTGACTTTAGCCTAACGGGTTCAGTAGCACACGCCTGTCCTTGTCAATGTGAGGTCCAGAACCTGGTTTGTGACTTAAATGGATGCACCTAACATACAAAGTCAGAGGCAGGGGATTACTGTCCCTGTCCTGGGTACATCACATGGCAGCGTACCGTGCTTTGTGAATTTCTATTGTGATCAGATGTTTTTGTCAGTGAGAGTGTTGTCTATAGACACCCTTGTATGAAGTTCCTCTGTTATATGAAACTCAGATCTTTACACTGATATCATGTGTGTATATCAAATGTGTGTGTGGGCACAATACATGTGTAGCACATATATGATAGTAGGTCTCCGTGGGCTGTGTGAGTCTGAGTACTAGGGTCAGGGGGATTCATTTTTTATGGCCCTGCTTTGGCCTCGTAGAAGACAGAGTATGAGGATAGCTTCCTGAGACAGTGGGAATGTATTGTAGCTGGAAGGTTTAGACCCAGACACTGAAGTGAGGAGGATGGAGATAGTGCTCTCTTTAGAAATTCCGTAAAAGTCTTCTTAGCAATAAACTGCTGATTAGCTCTTTCTGAGTCCTGCCAGCTGGTGGATGGTAGAGTCTGTTTTTAAAGGTGCAGAGGTTTCCAGTCAGAGTCTGCCCTTTTGTCTGTGTCTGATGACTGCTTCAAGAAGGCTGATGACAGCAGAGAACTTACACTTCATTGTGCCTTTGCTTTGAGTACTCTTGCTTGAAGCCTGCCCAAGTGCTTCCTGCTATAAGAATCATCAGTTTATCCAAACGCTGTGCCTGGAGAGCATCCTGGAAATGCAATTTGAAAGAGAAGCACCCCAAACCTGCCCTGAAGCCTTAGGTAGTGACTACGTATCCCCTGTCTGTAAAATGTGCATAAAAGTGGAATCCAATCGAAATGCTTTGTTCCAGTCCTGAATTTGTCTTCCACAAGGAAGGGAGTGTTCCTCACAGTATTCGAAGCGCTGCTGTGTAACCAGGATTGCTGCCTTACAGCAAGTCTCCCAGAGGTGAGGGGACAGCCGGATTCCCAGAGGGGAGGTGAGCACTTTGTGCTGTAAGAGCTAAGGATCTGCATAAAGAGCTTAGAAGGCTGTCTGTCTGCTGAGAGGGAAGCAGTGTGCCAGGGCCGGCAGGAGAGACTGTCCACAAGGAGGGGCTCAACATCTTCCCAGCGTGTGGAGCACCCAGTGGAAGTAGACGAACAAAAAGAGAGAGCCAGGAGTGACCTGTGCTGCAGAGGGGTTTCCCTTACACCCATCCCAGGGTCTCACTGCACAGTTCCTAAGTGAAATGTACCACGAATGCACATGTGCAAATATTCCTGTCATTGGTACTGCTGCTGCTTTTGGAGAAAATGAAAGTACTCTTACAGCTGAAGGAGAAAGACAGGATTGAGATGCAAGCTGCAACTGCCACAGAGAGATCATCAAGAAGAAACTTTCCTGGGAGGCTGCAACTGCTAAGTCAGATCACCAATCTGCAGCCATCCACAAGGACCTCCACCAGACACTGTTGTGACAGCAGAAGCTAGCCTAGTGAGTCTATTCAAGCCATCATACTCTGCATCCTATTGGTGGCAATTTCCTGCTTCATGGTTTTGAACGGCATCACAGAACCTGATCGGAGAAAATTTAAGTGTACCGGAATCTATATTCCAGAATTTTGTGACTACAGACATCCTATGTTTGTTATTGAATTTATTTGTGGAGATCATTGCCTTGAAAAAGCCATAGGCTTGCATGCCTTTATAGGGTGAAACATGTGTTGGCTATAAAAATGCTATTCTGGAACAACAATAAAATCACAGATTCAGGACTACATTCCTGCATGATTGAACTTGTATTTTATTAGCATACTCCATACCAACATCGTCTTAACAACTTTGGGAATAACCGAATAAAAACTCTTGGAGGACACACTCATCACTTTTTCACATGTCCTGCTTTATAGCCTCCCAGGTCCCACACTGGAACCACTATAGGCATCCTTTACACTGCAGCACATCACATCCAGGGCCTGAAGAAATATGATCACATCACCAAATCTTGACTGAAATCCATTGGCTCCCCTTGCCAGCCCTCACCATCTTCAAAAGGAGCTGCATCATTTGTAAACCTATAACAATTATCAGGACCATCACCCTGCTTATATTGCAGACCAGCTTATCATTTTTGGTGGTGCATGGCACACCCGCATTCCGGACACCATCAAACTTCAGGCTATGAAGTGTAAAAAATAAAAAATAGTGCAGCAGGCCATTTCCATCTCTGTATCCATGACATAAAACAACATCCTCATATTAATTAGGACCGCCTCAACACTGCTCCAGTTTAGAAAAGAGTTTGTTGCAGGGATTCTGCACATACACAGAACTATGCACTGGAATACAGGACCTCGTTGTATAGGGGCTAAGCCTTCCTACCGCCTCAAGACCCACAATCCCATGACCGACTAGCTATAGTGTCTCACTCGCTCTCCTATACAATCACGAAGAAGCAAATGATTAGACACCCCAGAACACAACACTCCCGACTCTCTCAGGAACCGCGGTAACAAGACGTACCCTTTCGCTCACTCACTCGTACTTGTCCACAATAAGAATTGACGGAGACACTATTATAGTTTAAAATGTTTATTTTAACTATCGTGCTCTATAACGCAGTATACGAGCCACTACCAGCAGCAAAACGCATAAACCTAAAACAGTTAGCATTGTAGCAAGTGCATATGTTATGAAGGGAGATGTCATCATATAAAGACAGTGGATAAAGGACTATAAGGCCGAACCACCCTCCCCTAGGTAAGAAGAAGTATATTATATAATAAAAGATCTCTGGGCTTTGTCAGCAGACCCCATACCTTAGTGCCTAGATGGTATATCTACATCATAGGAACCGCATGGCTCTTCTCCCTGGAAAGGTCCCTCTCCAAGTGTGTGTTGAACCAACATGCATTCCCATAATATCAAGGGGAGCTTGGGAGAAGGGGGGGGGTCAGGGATTCATCCTATGGTTGCATTAAGTTATATAATTTTTTTAGGTTGAGCCTGGGCAGCGGATGCGCAATCTCTTTGAGACATGCTGAATTCAGGGAGGGACTTGAAGCTCCTCCCATTTCCCGCCCATCTTTTCAATTGGTTACTCTTACTGTCCTTTCTAAATCATTGCATTTGATTCATGAATAGGCTTAGTAGTCCCTCCTTTGTACCGCCTTGTCTGCATTTGTAACCTCACATGGGGACTGGACTTTTCACTTGTGTTGTGTTGTTTCACGGTCTGCTTTATCTAGCCTGTGAGCACTATTTTCTCTAATGATTTTCCCCTATTCCACCCATGACATGCTTTCCTACAAGGCAGCATGCCGCCCGCTTTTATATTTTAATTAGTAATGGCGGTCTTTAACTTTAACTATAGCGGCCAAGCTTCTTTATTTATTTACTTTGGCAGTGCGGTCCGCTTTAAGTATAGCGGACGCGCTTCTTTATTTATTTACTTTGGCAGTGCGGTCCGCTTTAAGTATAGCGGACGCGCTTCTTTATTTATTTACTTTGGCAGTGCGGTGCGTTTTAAGTATAGCGGACGCGCTTCTTTATTTATTTACTTTGCCAGTGCGGTCCGCTTTAAGTATAGCGGACGCGCTTCTTATTTATTTACTTTGGCAGTGCGGTGCGCTTTAAGTATAGCGGACGCGCTTCTTTATTTATTTACTTTGGCAGTGCGGTGCGCTTTAAGTATAGCGGACGCGCTTCTTTATTTATTTACTTTGGCAGTGCGGTCCGCTTTAAGTATAGCGGACGCGCTTCTTTATTTATTTACTTTGGCAGTGCGGTCCGCTTTAAGTATAGCGGACGCGCTTCTTTATTTATTTACTTTGCCAGTGCGGTGCGCTTTAAGTATAGCGGACGCGCTTCTTTATTTATTTACTTTGGCAGTGCGGTCCGCTTTAAGTATAGCGGACGCGCTTCTTATTTATTTACTTTGGCAGTGCGGTCCGCTTTAAGTATAGCGGACGCACTTCTTTATTTATTTACTTTGGCAGTGCGGTGCGCTTTAAGTATAGCGGACGCGTTCTTTATTTATTTACTTTGGCAGTGCGGTGCGCTTTAAGTATAGCGGACGCGCTTCTTTATTTATTTACTTTGGCAGTGCGGTGCGCTTTAAGTATAGCGGACGCGCTTCTTTATTTATTTACTTTGGCAGTGCGGTGCGCTTTAAGTATAGCGGACGCGCTTCTTATTTATTTACTTTGCCAGTGCGGTCCGCTTTAAGTATAGCGGACGCGCTTCTTTATTTATTTACTTTGGCAGTGCGGTCCGCTTTAAGTATAGCGGACGCGCTTCTTATTTATTTACTTTGGCAGTGCGGTCCGCTTTAAGTATAGCGGACGCGCTTCTTTATTTATTTACTTTGCCAGTGCGGTCCGCTTTAAGTATAGCGGACGCGCTTCTTTATTTATTTACTTTGGCAGTGCGGTGCGCTTTAAGTATAGCGGACGCGCTTCTTTATTTATTTACTTTGGCAGTGCGGTGCGCTTTAAGTATAGCGGACGCGCTTCTTTATTTATTTACTTTGGCAGTGCGGTCCGCTTTAAGTATAGCGGACGCGCTTCTTTATTTATTTACTTTGGCAGTGCGGTCCGCTTTAAGTATAGCGGACGCGCTTCTTTATTTATTTACTTTGCCAGTGCGGTGCGCTTTAAGTATAGCGGACGCGCTTCTTTATTTATTTACTTTGGCAGTGCGGTCCGCTTTAAGTATAGCGGACGCGCTTCTTTATTTATTTACTTTGGCAGTGCGGTCCGCTTTAAGTATAGCGGACGCACTTCTTTATTTATTTACTTTGGCAGTGCGGTGCGCTTTAAGTATAGCGGACGCGCTTCTTTATTTATTTACTTTGGCAGTGCGGTGCGCTTTAAGTATAGCGGACGCGCTTCTTTATTTATTTACTTTGGCAGTGCGGTGCGCTTTAAGTATAGCGGACGCGCTTCTTTATTTATTTACTTTGGCAGTGCGGTGCGCTTTAAGTATAGCGGACGCGCTTCTTTATTTATTTACTTTGCCAGTGCGGTCCGCTTTAAGTATAGCGGACGCGCTTCTTTATTTATTTACTTTGGCAGTGCGGTCCGCTTTAAGTATAGCGGACGCGCTTCTTTATTTATTTACTTTGGCAGTGCGGTGCGCTTTAAGTATAGCGGACGCGCTTCTTTATTTATTTACTTTGGCAGTGCGGTCTGCTTTAAGTATAGCGGACGCGCTTCTTTATTTATTTACTTTGGCAGTGCGGTCCGCTTTAAGTATAGCGGACGCACTTCTTTATTTATTTACTTTGGCAGTGCGGTGCGCTTTAAGTATAGCGGACGCGCTTCTTTATTTATTTACTTTGGCAGTGCGGTCCGCTTTAAGTATAGCGGACGCGCTTCTTTATTTATTTACTTTGGCAGTGCGGTGCGCTTTAAGTATAGCGGACGCGCTTCTTTATTTATTTACTTTGGCAGTGCGGTCTGCTTTAAGTATAGCGGACGCGCTTCTCTATTTATTTAATTTGCCAGTGCGCTCTGCTGTTACGGCTCGCTTCTTTATTTATTGTATCTGTCAGCATGGTCCGCTTTAACTTTAGCTGCAGTGCCACGGAACCTTTTTTTTCAGTTAAAGCGTCCCATAACATGCTTTCACTTTAATAGTGGTCACGGCCCTTTCTTTAGATGCTGCTCACCGTATTCAGTTTACAGCGAGCCGCGCCTAAACAAAGGGGCACTGCCGCCATTAAACTGAAAAAACGGCATGGGGCGGTTTTATTTTTTTTGTAAAAGCACCCCATGCTTTGCTTTCACATTAATGGTGGCCACGCCCCTTTCTTTAGACGCAGCTCGCTGTAACCTGAAGACGACGAGTAGCGTCTAAAGAAAGGGGCACAGCCAGCATTAAAGTGTGACTTCGAGCCATTGGCATTAGAAATGGCGCAACAAGGAGGAATACTTTTATTTCTCCTTGTTTTTGCTTGTTCGAAGGGAAAGGTCACCTGACAATCTTGACCTAGGTGAGGAATCAATCCCTTGCAGCTTACCCACTCTTAACTGAGGTTGCTTTAACAGACAGGGCCTTATTTATGAGGCCCTTACACAACCATTGCATCACTTTTTGTCTGCCCTACCTCAAAACCCCATAAATCTACCCATATATGTCCTTCCTGTTTGTCGTACTTGCTTCACAGCGCCCTCTGGCTCTCTTGACCTGCTTCACATCCTTCACTGGTTCCACTGGTGCTTGTCACTCCTCCGTCTGGCTGTCAAGTCACTAGTTGTATGTCCGTTTGCTTCATCTGATCTTCTTTATACCTGTCTCTGATTCTCCTGGTGCTACGACATATACCTCAGCTCTTGCATTCTTTATCCCTTTCGGTTCCACTGACACTACACATTTCTAGGTAGATCTGTTGTGCCTGAGAAAGGATGCCTCCACCTGTAGGGAAACCCCTCCTGGCCTAAAAGACCTCTGGGCAGGAGCTTGTCAGGCAAAGGTAAGGCTGAGGTAATGAACTCTAGTGGATGATTGTTGGAAATCATGACCTGTTTGGAGTGTCCCCCCACCTTTTGCCCCATTTGAGACCCCTGGATGCTGTTTTTATGACTCTAAGAGTGTCCTGGGCTCTGCTCTGGCCAGGCCCAGGGCCAGTGCTATGTTGAAAACACAACTGAAAACACAAACATGCATTAGGGTACAGGATGTATTCAGGTACACCTATGATGGGCATGACCTACCCTATAAGTCCCTAGTAGATAATAGGGGAGGGGGGATTAAAACTACCTTTAAGTCCGTAGCATATAATAGGGCATGGCAGTTTAGAGGCCGGCAGCCCTTTCTGCACTTCATGATTGAACTGCTGAAGCCTGAGGTCATTTTAAATTCAGGCCTGCATTGCAGCACTGTTTTTTAAATGTAAATTGTGCCCAAACTCGACTTTGGTGGTATGGGCACTGAAAGAATAATCTACAGGGTCTCCCCTAGGTGTCCCAGGGGTGTGGATCATGAAAGTATAAGCAGGTTCCTTGTAAAATATGTTTTATATGCCCTGGGGATAGAGAAATTGCACATTTCACTTCCCCCATTGTAGTAAAGTGCCTCCCAAAATCGACTTTGGTGCTTTGAGCACTCTGGAGGGAGGAACTACATTATTTCAGCATATTCAGGGCCCAATAGTCTCCCCTTGTTGTTCCAGGGGTGTGGCGTCATGTAACTATAAGCAGGGCCCCTATAAAATATGTTTATATGCCCTGATGATGGATAAATTGCGCATTTCAGTTTCCCCATTGTAGATGCCTAGCCCCATAGGATAGTGTATGAACGCAGAAATATCGCTTGGAATTGAATAAATATCATTTAAAGACTAGGAGAATGGTATTGATAAATTCAACAATATGCTATTGTTGAATTTATCCTAAACTGTGCAAAAAAAGAAGTTATAATACTTTCTTGTCTTTAGGCCAAAATTCAGCCTTCCTGCAGTCTTCCCTGATTGGTCAGAGTTAACAGGATTAGCCAGGCTGCTTTGATGAAGTGATAAGTGGCTCACGCAGAGAGAGGCTATCTGCTGGAGAGAGCCCTGGTACATAGGAATGGCAGAGCAGGAGGAAGTGGTCGTAAAGCATGAAGCTTCAAAGGAGGAATAGGACAGGCAGGGAATGCCAGGCATCACTACCCCATCCCCTCTCACCCAGCAGATAGAGGGATTAAGGAAGGAATCTGCAGATGTTAGTGGGGGAGCTATGGAAATGAGCCATACTGAGCGTAGGTTTAATTAGCTCTTCATGCTCTGCTGAGATTTCAGCCATGTTGAATTTTGGAGGAATAGTGCCACACTTTGAAGGAAGTGGCCATGCTCTGGGATGTTGCCTCATGTGCGACCCCAGAGAACACTGAATAAGTATCTGAGAGGGTCAGAGCCTCTCAGCTCTGCTGCTTGAAACTGAGAGAAGAAGAAGGATTGCCAAGCTGGAAACATGATTTGCACCATCAGGGCCTGCATTCTGACTGACTGCGCCTGCTGCACTATCTGGAACTACAGCCCTGTGGATGTACCTTGCTTCTAAAGTATTAAAGAATGGACTCCCTGAAAGCTACAGGTTAACAGGGCTCACCTGCATGAACTCCACCAAGAGTCCACTGCCTGGAGTGAATCAAGTGGACTTTTAAGGGTTTTGTCCCGGTGCATTTTGGGAATTGTGGTCCCAAACTTTCAAGAACCATCTTGGAGCTTCCAGACCCATGGATTGTGTTTTGGACCCTTTGGACCCTCAAGAGGAACTTCAGGAAGAATTTCCAGAAGTTTGGAGGAACTTTGGAAAAAAGCTACATAAGTTTACCGACTCAACCCCGAGGACCAAGCCGGCCACCTTCAACAGCAACCTGGCTCGGATTCCAGGTTTGTCCTGCTGAACAGCCTCAGAGGTCCGACTTCCAGAGTTTAACCAGGAGGTCCCTGCAAGTCAAGCCAGTGGACCCTCAACGATTCTGGATTGGTGAAGAGCAGGTAGGGTCCTCAGAATAAAAAGCTCCAGAAAAGTTTCTAAGTCCGATGGTAAAAGTATGACCGGGGCCTCCCGCTCAGTGTATCCGCGCAGGGCTCCATTGCGTTCGGCCTGAAAGTTTTTACTTTGTCCCGGTTAAGAGTGACCAGATATCCCAGAGGGGCGCTATAGGTTTCTAAATGCTAGAAAATGTTTAATAATTAAAAATTCATATCACCGGTTTCCTACATTGGGTTTTTGTCGTTTTGGTGTCATTTTAAAGAAAAAATATTTCCTATTTTTATAAATTGGTGTGGGATTTCTATTGTGTGTTATGTCTTACTTATTTACTCAATTGGTGTTTTTAAATTCTTTGCATACCTGTCTCCTAAGTTAAGCCTGCCTGCTCGCAGCCAAGCTACCATGGGTTGAGCATAGGAATAATTTTTTGAGACCGATACTGGATTCTGGACTGGGTTGGCGGCCTTATTGCCAGTGGAGGGTGCCTACTTACAACTACTATTAGGCCCTTTCCAACAATGATAATAGATGGAGTCAGGACCTTGTTAGGAACAGGTAAGGCTGAGGCAATGAACTCTGGTAGATGATGATAGTAGTTGGAGTCAGGAGTTTGTCAGGAACAGGTAAGGCTGAGGCAATGAACACTGGTGGATGATAATAGATTGAGCCAGGACCTTGTTAGGAACAGGTAAGGCTGAGGCAATGAACACTGGTGGATGATAATAGATTGAGTCAGGACCTTGTTAGGAACAGGTAAGGCTGAGGCAATGAACTCTGTAGATGATGATAATAGATGGAGTCAGGAGCTTGTCAGGAACAAGCAAGGTTTAGGCAATGAACTCTGGTAGATGAAAATCGATGGAGTAAGGAGCTTGTCAGGAACAGGTAAGGTTTAGGCAATGAACACTGGTGGATGATAATAGATGGAATCAGGAGCTTGTAAGGCACAGGTAAAGCTGAGGCAATGAACTCTGGTAGATGATGATTGATGGAGTCAGGAGCTCCACATACTCTGGTAATGCTGAGGCAATGAACTCTGGTAGATGATGATAGATGGAGTCGGGAACTTCTCAGGCCCAGGTAAGGCGGAGGCAATGAACTCTAGTGGATGATGATAAAAGATGGAGCAAGGAGCTTGTCAGGCACAGGTAAGGCTGAGGCAATGTACTCTAGCATATGATATTAGATGGAGTAAGGAGCTTTTCAGGAACAGGTAAGGCTGAGGCAATGAACTCTGTAGATGATGATAATAGATGGAGTCAGGAGCTTGTCAGGAACAAGCAAGGTTTAGGCAATGAACTCTGGTAGATGAAAATCGATGGAGTAAGGAGCTTGTCAGGAACAGGTAATGTTTAGGCAATGAACACTGGTGGATGATAATAGATGGAATCAGGAGCTTGTAAGGCACAGGTAAAGCTGAGGCAATGAACTCTGGTAGATGATGATTGATGGAGTCAGGAGCTCCTAATACTCTGGTAATGCTGAGGCAATGAACTCTAGTGGATGATGATAAAAGATGGAGCAAGGAGCTTGTCAGGCACAGGTAAGGCTGAGGCAATGTACTCTAGCAGATGATGATATTAGATGGAGTAAGGAGCTTTTCAGGAACAGGTAAGGCTGAGGCAATGAACTCTAGCAGATGATGACATTAGATGGAGTCATGAGCTTGTCAGGAACATGTAAGGATTAGGCAATGAACTTTGGTAGATGAAAATAGATGGAATACGGAGCTTGTCAGGAATAGGTAAGGCTGGGGGATCGAATTCTGGTACATGATGATAA
Organism: Calotriton arnoldi; assembly: GCA_963921515.1. Classification (NCBI taxonomy): domain Eukaryota; kingdom Metazoa; phylum Chordata; class Amphibia; order Caudata; family Salamandridae; genus Calotriton; species Calotriton arnoldi. The sequence goes on along the minus strand of CAWUFW010003407.1, from coordinate 649,061 downwards.
TAGATGGACTCAGGAGCTTGTCAGGGACAGGTAAGGCTGAGGCAATAAACTCTGGTAAATGATGATAATAGAGGGTGTCAGGAGCTTGTTAGGAACAGGTAAGGCTGAGGTGTGGCAATGAACTCAGATAGAGGATAATAGATGGAGTAAGGAGCTTGTCAGTAACAAGTAAGGCTGAGGCAATGAACTCTAGTGGATGATAATAGATGGAGTAAGGAGCTTGTCAGTAACAAGTAAGGCTGAGGCAATGAACTCTAGTGGATGATAATAGATGGTGTAAGGAGCTTGTCAGGCACAAATAAACGTGAGACAATAAACTCTGGTAGATGCTGTTAATAGATGGAGTCAGGAGCTTGTCAGGAACAGGTAAGGCCGAGGCAATGAACTCTGGTGGGTGATAATAGGTGGAGTCAGGAGCTTGTCAGGCACAGATAAGGCTGGACCCAAGACTGGAGAAGAAGGTTGAACTGCAGGAATTCACATGGTTGATGCAAAGAGAACAAGGAGTGATTATTTAGTTGTGAAGAACTCCAAGTAGAATGCAAAGCTGAGAGCATCTGTCTTTGCCACATTTTATAGTGATGGCTATCGAGGTAGAGGAAATTGTGAACCAGGAATTAAGAACACTATCTTGGATTGTGAGTTACTGGAGAAATAGAGCGCCAGACACAGACAAACAGTGCAGCCAAGATGGAAGACTGTTCCACTAGTGCCAGGACAGGGAAGTCCAGATGATATGGACCACAGGAGGAGACAAAAAAGTTCCTGCTGTAGTGCCCCTCCAATGACCAGGAACAAGGTCGAGTTGTGACAGGCAGAGTTCATGTTTCCTCCGGTACACGTGCTCTTTTCACATCTCCCTCCTGCATGCTCAACGCTCTACTAATCCCTATAGAGCTCGTGCTGGTGCTCTTGACATCTCCCTTCGGTATCTATTTGGACTGTCTAGCATCATTCGGACTGTCTAGCATCTGAACACATTCTGGACTGAATGAAAATGAAACACACAGGTGATTCAATGCACAAGGATTTGGGGTTAGATGATGTGCATGTACTCTCAAGTGCAGGGCACAGCCGTGTACCTGTTTTATGTGACTGGACTTTTGAAAGTGCATTCATTTACCATGGAATTGCTCAGAGTTAGTGTATTATTATTACTATTATTATTATCATTATTGTTGTTGCTTACTATTATTATTACTCTATATCACGAGCACACTATGCCGAGGCATCTCGGTGCAAAGGACAATCTCATAAAAAGGCAACCCGATAAAAGGAGCCTGGGAAGGATCCACAGCCTCCACGCCAGAAGGAGAAGATCAGCAGTACCTACAAGCCAGGGGTCATGGTGGCTGAGCCCGGGGAGGACCCGCAGCCTCCACGCCAGAAGGAGAGCATCAGCAGTACCTACAAGCCAGTGGTCATGGCGGCTGAGCCCGGGGAGGACCCGCAGCCTCCATGCCAGAAGGAGAGCGTCACCAGTACCTACAAGCCAGCGGTCATGGCGGCTGAGCCCGGGGAGGACCCGCAGCCTCCACGCCGGAAGGAGAGCGTCAGCAGTACCTACAAGCCAGCGGTCATGGCGGCTGAGCCCGGGGAGGTCCCGCAGCTTCCACGCCGGAAGGAGAGCGTCAGCAGTACCTAGAAGCCAGCGGTCATGGCGGCTGAGCCCGGGGAGGACCCGCAACCTCCACGCCGGAAGGAGACCGTCAGCAGTACCTAGAAGCCAGCGGTCATGCCGGCTGAGCCCGGGAAGGACCCACCGCCTCCGCACCGGAAGGGGAGCATCAGCGGTACCTACAAGCCAGCGGTCATGGCGGCTGAGCCAGGAAAGGACCCACCGCCTCCACGGCAGAAAGGGAGCACCGGCGGTACCTACAAGCCAGCGGTCGCGGCGGCTGAGCCCGGGAAGGACCCGCCGCCTCCACGCCAGAAGGGGAGCATCAGCAGTACCTAGAAGCCAGGGGTCATGGCGGCTGAGCCCAGGAAGGACCTGCCGCCTCCATGCCAGAAGGAGAGCATCAGCTTTACATACAAGCCAGCTCTCATGGCGGCTGAGCCTTGGAAGGATCCACAGCCTCCACGCCAGAAGGAGAGCATCAGCTTTACCTTCAAGCCAGCGGTCATGGCGGCTGAGCCTGGGAAGGATCGGCAGCCTCCACGCCAGAAGGAGAGCATCAGCAGCACCTACAAGCCAGTGGTCATGGCGGCTGAGCCTGGGAAGAATCCGCAGCCTCCACGCCAGAAGGGGAGCGTCAGCTGTACCTACAAGCCAGCAGTCATGGCGGCTGAGCCTGGGAAGGATCGGCAGCCTTCACACCAGAAGGAGAGCATCAGCTTTACCTACAAGCCAGCGGTCATGGCGGCTGAGCCTGGGAAGGATCCGCAGCCTCCACGCCAGAAGGAGAGCATCAGCAATATCTACAAGCCAGTGGTCGTGGTGGCTGAGCCTGGGAAGGATCCACAGCCTCCATGCCAGAATGAGAGCATCAGCTTTAACTACAAGTCAGCGGTCATGGCGGCTGAGCCTGGGAAGGATCTACAGCCTCCAAGCCAGAAGGAGAGCATCAGCTTTACCTACAAGCCAGCGGTCATGGCGGCTGAGCCTGGGAAGGATCCGCAGCCTCCACACCAGAAGGAGAGCATCAGCTTTACCTACAAGCCAGTGGTCATGGGGGCTGATCCTGGGAAGGATCCACAGCCTTAACACCAGAAGGAGAGCATCAGCAATACCTACAAGCCATCGGTCGTGGCAGCTGAGCCTGGGAAGGATCCGCAGCCTCCACGCCAGAAGGAGAGCATCAGCAATATCTACAAGCCAGTGGTCGTGGCGGTTGAGCCTGGGAAGGATCCACAGCCTCCACGCCAGAAGGAGAGCATCAGCTTTAACTACAAGCCAGCGGTCATGGCGGCTGAGCCTGGGAAGGATCCACAGCCTCCACGCCAGAAGGAGAGCATCAGCAATATCTACAAGCCAGTGGTCGTGGCGGCTGAGCCTGGGAAGGATCCACAGCCTCCACGCCAGAAGGAGAGCATCAGCTTTAACTACAAGCCAGCGGTCATGGCGGCTGAGCCTGGGAAGGATCCACAGCCTCCACGCCAGAAGGAGAGCATCAGCTTTACCTACAAGCCAGCGGTCATGGCGGCTGAGCCTGGGAAGGATCCGCATACTCCATGCCAGAAGGAGAGCATCAGCTTTACCTACAAGCCAATGGTCATGGCGGCTGAGCCTGGGAAGGATCCACAGCCTTAACGACAGAAGGAGAGCATCAGCAATACCTACAAGCCATCGGTCATGGCGGCTGAGCCTGGGAAGGATCCGCAGCCTCCACGCCAGAAGGAGAGCATCAGCAGTACCTACAAGCCAGCGGTCGTGGCGGCTGAGCCTTGGAAGGATCCGCAGCCTCCACGCCAGAAGGAGAACATCAGCTTTACCTACAAGCCAGCGGTCGTGGCGGCTGAGCCTGGGAAGGATCCACAGCCTCCATGCCAGAAGGAGAGCATTAGCTTTACCTACAAGCCAGCGGTCATGGTGGCTGAGCCTGGGAAGGATCCGCAGCCTCCACACCAGAAGGGGAGCATCAGCAATATCTACAAGCCAGCAGTCATCGCGGCTGAGTCTGGGAAGGATCCACAGCCTCCACGCCAGAAGAAGAGCATCAGCTTTAACTACAAGCCAGCCGTCATGGCGGCTGAGCCTGGGAAGGATCCACAGCCTTCACGCCAGAAGGAGAGCATCAGCAATACCTACAAGCCAGCGGTCATGGCGGCTGAGTCTGGGAAGGATCTGCAGCCTCCATGCCAGAAGTAGAGAATCAGCAGTACCTACAAGCCAGCGGTCATGGCGGCTGAGCCTGGGAAGGATCCACAGCCTCCACACCAGAAGGAGAGCATCAGCTTTTCCTAAGCCAGCGGTCATGGCGGCCGAGCCTGGGAAGGAACCACAGCCTCCACGCCAGAAGGAGAGCAACAGCTTTACCTACAAGCCAGCGGTCATGGCAGCTGAGCCTGTGAAGATTCCACAGCCTCCACGCCAGAAGAAGAGCATCAGCTTTACCTACAAGCCAGCGGTCATGGCGGCTGAGCCTGGGAAGGATCCGCAGCCTCCACACCAGAAGGAGAGCATCAGCAGTACCTACAAGCCAGTGGTCGTGGCGGCTGAGCCTGGGAATAATCTGCAGCCTCCACGTCAGAAGGAGAGCATCAGCAGTACCTACAAGCCAGTGGTTGTGGCGGCTGAGCCTTGGAAGGATCCACAGCCTCCACGCCAGAAGGAGAGCATCAGCTTTACCTACAAGCCAGTGGTCATGGCGGCTGAGCCTGGGAAGGATCCACAGCCTCCACGCCAGAAGGAGAGCATCAGCAATACCTACAAGCCAGCGGTCCTTGTGGCTGAGCCTGGGAAGGATCCACAGCCTCCATGCCAGAAGGAGAGCATCAGCAGTACCTACAAGCCAGCGGTCATGGCGGCTGAGCCTGGGAAGGATCCACAGCCTTCACGCCAGAAGGAGAGCATCAGCAATACCTACAAGCCAGCGGTCATGGCGGCTGAGTCCGGGAAGGATCTGCAGCCTCCATGCCAGAAGTAGAGAATCAGCAGTACCTACAAGCCAGCGGTCATGGCGGCTGAGCCTGGGAAGGATCCACAGCCTCCACACCAGAAGGAGAGCATCAGCTTTTCCTAAGCCAGCGGTCATGGCGGCTGAGCCTGGGAAGGATCCACAGCCTCCACGCCAGAAGGAGAGCATCAGCTTTATCTACAAGCCAGCGGTCATGGCGGCTGAGCCTGTGAAGATTCCACTGACTCCACGCCAGAAGAAGAGCATCAGCTTTACCTACAAGCCAGCGGTCATGGCGGCTGAGCCTGGGAAGGATCCGCAGCCTCCACACCAGAAGGAGAGCATCAGCAGTACCTACAAGCCAGTGGTCGTGGCAGCTGAGCCTGGGAAGAATCCGCAGCCTCCACGCCAGAAGGAGAGCATCAGCAGTACCTACAAGCCAGTGGTTGTGGCGGCTGAGCCTGGGAAGGATCCACAGCCTCCACGCCAGAAGGAGAGTATCAGCTTTACCTACAAGCCAGTGGTCATGGCGGCTGAGCCTGGGAAGGATCCACAGCCTCCACGCCAGAAGGAGAGCATCAGCAATACCTACAAGCCAGCGGTCCTTGCGGCTGAGCCTGGGAATGATCGGCAGCCTCCACGCCAGAAGGAGAGCATCAGCAATACCTACAAGCCAGCGGTCCTGGCGGCTGAGCCTGGGAAGGATCCGCAGCCTCCACGCCAGAGGGAGAGCATCAGCAATATCTACAAGCCAGCGGTCGTGGCGGCTGAGTCTGGGAAGGATCCACAGCCTCCACGCCAGAAGGAGAGCATCATCTTTACCTACAAGCCAGCGGTCATGGCGGCTGAGCCTGGGAGGGATCCACAGCCTCCACGCCAGAAGGAGAGCATCAGCTTTACCTAAGCCAGCGGTCATGGCGGCTGAGCCTGGGAAGGATACACAGCCTCCACGCCAGAAGAAGAGCATCAGCTTTACCTACAAGCCAGCGGCCATGGCGGCTGAGCCTGGGAAGGATCCACAGCCTCCACGCCAGAAGGAGAGCATCAGCAGTACCCGTCAAGCCAGTGGTCATGGCGGCTGAGCCTGGGAAGAATCCTCAGCCTCCACGCCAGAAGGAGAGCATCAGCAGTACCTACAAGCCAGTGGTTGTGGCGGCTGAGCCTGGGAAGGATCCACAGCCTCCATGCCAGAAGGAGAGCATCAGCTTTACCTACAAGCCAGTGGTCATGGCGGCTGAGCCTGGGAAGGATCCACAGCCTCCACGCCAGAAGGAGAGCATCAGTTTCCCTACAAGCCAGTGGTCATGGCGGCTGAGCCTGGGAAGGATCCGCAGCCTCCATGCCAGAAGGAGAGCATCAGCAATACCTACAAGCCAGCAGTCATGGCGGCTGAGCCTGGGAAGGATCCGCAGCCTCTACACCAGAAGGAGAGCATCAGCAGTACCTACAAGCTAGCGGTCCTGGCGGCTGAGCCTGGGAATGATCGGCAGCCTCCACGCCACAAGGAGAGCATCAGCAATACCTACAAGCCAGCGGTCCTGGCGGCTGAGCCTGGGAAGGATCCGCAGCCTCCACGCCAGAAGGAGAGCATCAGCAATATCTACAAGCCAGCGATCGTGGCGGCTGAGTCTGGGAAGGATCCACAGCCTCCACGCCAGAAGGAGAGCATCAGCTTTAACTACAAGCCAGCGGTCATGGCGGCTGAGCCTGGGAAGGATCCACAGCCTCCACGCCAGAAGGAGAGCATCAGCTTTACCTACAAGCCAGCGGTCATGGCGGCTGAGCCTGGGAATGAACCGCAGCCTCCATGCCAGAAGGAGAGCATCAGCAGTACCTACAAGCCAGCGGTCATGGCGGCTGAGCCTGGGAAGGATCCACAGCCTTCACGCCAGAAGGAGAGCATCAGCAATACCTACAAGCCAGCGGTCATCGCGGCTGAGCCTGGGAAGGATCCACAGCCTCCATGCCAGAAGGAGAGCATCAGCAGTACCTACAAACCAGCGGTCATGGCGGCTGAGCCTGGGAAGAATCCGCAGCCTCCACGCCAGAAGGAGACCATCAGCAGTACCTACAAGCCAGTGGTTGTGGCGGCTGAGCCTGGGAAGGATCCGCAGCCTCCACGCCAGAAGGAGAGCATCAGCTTTACCTACAAGCCAGTGGTCGTGGCGGCTGACACTGGGCTCAGAAAGAGGATCCTGCTGCATTTAAATAATAGAGAACTGGGGATGGTGCAACTATCAGGGGTAAACTCTTCCAGAGGATGAACCCTTAGACTCAGTTTGATCTTCCACCAGCCCTCGTCTCTTCAATCTGGGGGACTGCCTGAGCCACAGCTACACCAGATCATAGAGGTCTTGTTGGGCAGTCCGGGTGGTCACACTAGGTGGGAATGTGTAGCCAGGTTCACTGTAGGCTCTAGGAGTACGTCAGAGTGTCTTGTGCAATATTCTGGGCCTTATTTAGATGCCCCACTGCGCCACCAGTGCGTCACTTTTAATATGTGAAAAAGTGACGTACCGGCGATGCACGGGGCTTGTAAATATGCATCTTTGTCTCTTATCGACATCAAGTTCAGGTTGTGTCTTGCTTGTGAGGCACAGTTGAACTTTCTTAGCCCCATCACCACCCTCTCCGCCATGTTCTGATGGTGCTGCGGTGTAGCAATTGCACAGGATGGTAAACCTCAGTAGATGGTGTTGCAGCAGTTCACATGGGAGAAGGTGCAAATGCTAACCACATGCCCAAACCTTCTCCCTGGCAGGAAATGGCGAGTTTTCCTCAGTGTTTCCAAGAGAACAAAATGTGGGGACCAAAGTTTTTGTAGTTGAGATCAAAATGAGACCTTTTACTTACATGAACCCCTCAGATTTTTTAATGTCGTAACCAGAATTCAGGATGTATCCAGTCATCTTGACCATAGTTTAAGGTACCGAAGTTTGAGGTCTCCCCCATGGCTCGCACCTTAGTCTTATCAAAATGTAACTTTAAAAAATTGGAGGACATACATTGCTGAATGCTTAAAAGGCAGCGTTGAAGCTTTCCAAACGAGGTAGTGTCATGATCCATCGCCCACGCTCACCTGTTGTAGAGGAGCTCAGTGGTACATGCAGAGTGGGAACTACTCAGTGTGAGGATTTGCGTCTGTGACGTTTGCACTATGCAAAATGCACAAGTGGAGCCAGGATGAGTTACATTTCTCAGAGTGCCACCAGACTCTCTCAAAGCCTTGCAAGAGTGGTGGCCATCTTAGATCCAGGGAGTATAAATTCCTTGGGGCAGATTTACAAGCCCCCTGCGCCACCAGTACGTCACTTTTCGTGACGTACTGGTGGCGCAGGGGGCTCCTCGATATTTACAAGGAGAGGAAAAGCCACCATGCGTGACTTTTCCTCTCCTTGTAAATACCGTCCCTTCACACGCAGCACTTTGCGTTGAAGGGGCGTTCCATGGGTGTTGCTGTGGGTGTTCCCACGCAACACCCATGGAACAAGACACATCTCCAGATTTACGAGAAATCGTAAATCTGGAGATGCGTCTGAAAGCTACGCCACCCTAGAGGTGGCGTAGCGAGGCGCACCGTCCTCGTTTTTCCTCTTTCAATGCGTGCTGCATTCTACAGCATGCATTGAAAGAGGAAAAGCTCTGTACTGATTGTTTTTGTGCAGAAGGTGCCCCTTCCTGCACAAACACAATCTCCCCATGGCGCAGGCATCCTTGCACCATGGTGCAAGGGTGCCTGCGCCGGCGCTTGGCAGCTGTTTGTGCGCCAGCGCAGGGGAGAGCACAGGAATGCGACATATTCTTGTAAATATGTCGCATTCCTGTGCTCTGAAAGTGCCGCAGCGTGGCGCAGCCAAAGGGCTTGCAGCGCCACGCTGCGGCACTTTCTTGTAGATCTGCCCCCTTGTGTTTCGGAACATTAGCTTCTTGGAAACCACGCTAACTAGTTGCTGCAGCCAGAACCTTGTTGATAAGAGATTGGAACTCATGGTGCTTTCATCAGAAGTGAGAAAGGACTTGTTGATTTCAGATAAGTAGTCTGGATAATGCTTGAGATGAAAATGTAGACTTTGATTTGCACATTAGTAATGAAGTCATTCTTCCTAGGAGTATGAACTCCACGTCACTGAAGTCATGCTTCCAAGGATTACAAACCACCACATCCTCCACTTTTAAAGATTTTGTAAGACTACTTGATTCACATATAGTTTTAAGGTGTTGCCAGTGGTGGAGAAGTGGATGCATGTTGTCAGGAAAGAAAGAACAATAATCATTTATATCCATTACCGTACAGCGAATGAACTCTCTGTGTTGATAATCATTAAAATGACAGACTTGATTATATCTAATTGAAGGCAGTTATCTTCTTAGGGATGTATATTACAAATCATGCTATTTCTTGTTTTCTTTACAGACTATCTTTCAGCTCTAGGAAGTCATCAGGTTTTTACCAACCCCAGAAAGTGGATTATACAGACATTGTCACTTGACACAGTAGAAATTGTGAATTGAGAGGTATTAGACAAATTCTACAACAGTTATACCTAGTTGTAGATATCAATCCCTCCACAGAGCAGGTTGGGACCAGCAGTAAGAAGAGGCAGTGTGAATATATCCAGAGCCTCTCTTTCTCTCTTGTGCCATTCACTTTTCCAGTCTCTACTCTTCAACAGTACAGATATCCTTTGCATGGTCTCCAGTGGATCAGGGAAGCGTAGATACGAGCATTGCTGACGTAGGTTCTGGATTGCGGTGGGGTGCCATATATGTTAGACGTGGTATTAAACCCACAGGATCGTGTCAGGCAGTAGAGAGCCTGGGAGTGTTGATTAAACCGAATGGGTGACAGTGTGGAGCCCTGGGGAACACCACAGGAGAATGAGGTCACGGTGGGGAAGAAAAACCGGCATTACAACAGGTTGAGATTAGGTCTAGGTGAACTTTTTTAAATTACTCTAGAGTAACTGGAGTAATTTTGGTAAACTTGAGTGACTCTTGTGATGAAAAATTGCCAAAAATGACTCAATTACACCTCTTTATGTAATTTTGAGAAATTTAGAGCAAAACTACCTACCCAAGAGCATAGGAAGGGAGCGTGAGCGGCTGCTGCTTTTACTGTTCTGTTGCATTTAGCGCTATTTTCTTAGCACAGAATGCAACCTCAAGTTTATTTTAGATGGAAGGGTGTATTTTGCTCTACGAAAATAGCGCTAAATGTGGTGTTACGCTCATGTAATTCCATGTAATCTTGCATAATTCTGTGTGTACTTGTGTGATTTGTGTAATCTTGTGTAATTGTGCTGCAATTTGTGCAATTATGCTACAGCAAATCACATAAATTATGCCCACCCCTATTTTTGAGATAGGAGGACTAGGATTGAGCCTGCCTGTTTGGTAAATCCCTTCAGACTGGACCGCATCCCGCCGGGTCCTGAGCTCATCTTGAAACATCAGGAATATTGCGTCTGGGCCTTGCTTAGCATGAAAGCCTCCAAGCCCCGTATCCAGAAACTCTCCTTCTTCCCAGTAGCTGAGCAACCATATTGTCAAGTACGTCTCCATCACTTTGGCCACTACGGATAACCCGATGAATGGTCTTATGGGGCTTATTACAAGCCCCTTGCACCGCTGGTACGCCACTTTTCCCCATATTGAACGTGATGCACCGGCGGCACAAGGGGCTTGTAAATAAGCCCCTATGTTCTTGAATACAGTCACGTCCAGAGCCTGTTTTACAACCGGGGTCACCACGGCTTCCTTGAATTATTCCGCCATTGACCTGCCAAAGGGAGCCATTGATAGCAATTTGAATGGGGTCTTTATTGACTGTAAGAAGCGCTTTAAAAACCTTTATTAGGGAGGGGTCACCTGACAATCTTGACCCAAGTGAGGATACAGTCCCTTGTAGCTTACCCCCCCTTACCTGAGGGTGAATTAGCATAGAGGGTGTGAGCTGCAGACTGAACTGCTCGGAACATGTGAGCAGAGGCTGCCCTCCCACTTTCCGAGCTGTGGCTCAAGCACTAAATTGTAGGAATTTGAAGTTAAATATATGTTCTTTAGGGAGTAAAACTGCATAAAAACAGGTGAAAATCTGTACCCCGTGCGAGAGCAAAGATTTGTGATATGTCTCATGGAATTACAGAGTCCTTTACAGATGACAGTGGTGCAACGTGAAGGAAGGTAGTACGGCTGTGGACATCAGTTGTTCACACTCAAAGAAAAAGTGCATCTCTGGTCCCAGGGCTGCTGTCTCAAATGTAGGCCTGGGAAGAATTTAAATTACGTCTGAGTCATTTCGGTAATTCCATTTTGTGCTAAGAAAGTAGCGCTAAGTGCTGGAAGTAGTAAGTTGCAGGAAGATCCTACCTCAAGTGCACATTTAACAAGTGCGAGAAGCTGCTCGCGCAGCTATTCATGTTCTGTTTCATTTAGAGCTATTTCTTAGTGCAAAATGCATCCTCCCCCATTTAGGACGTGAGGGGGGATTTTTGTGCTAGGAAAATATTGCTAGATGCAGAATTACTCTCCCTGCATAATTCCATGTAATCTTGCTGAGATTTTGGGTAATTCCTCATGATTACGCTACACGGAATTAACGTGTGTAATGCCCACCTCTACTCAAATGCAAACCTAAGAACCAAAACTGTGACTGGCATTTGGACACTGTGTCAAGTCTCAATCACTTTTGTATATTTAGGAACAGGACTTTTCAGGTAATGTTGGAGTATATTTACTAACAGTTTGCAGTGGGTTTGCATCAGAAACGTGACGCAAATCAGCACAAAATGTTTATTTGAAATTAACTTTCCAGAGCAAAACTTGTTTTTTGCTGGAAAGACACCCAAAAGTAATGCAACGCAGTGCCTACCTCTCCTTTGCATTAGTTAGCATCAAAGAGGCGATACATGGGTGGTACATGAGCATTCCAAAGCAAACACTCACGTTCTTAGACACAAAACCATATCTACTAAAAAAAGTAGGCAGGATTTTGAATAAAAAAATAACGCCATTATAAGAATGGCATTATAGAAGAAACATGCTTTGATTTCCCCAATCTTTTACCAGCTTTGCATTTGTGCTGCATTGTTCAGCACACATCCAAAGCACGAAACGTATAAAGGTTATTCTGGGCCTAGTAGGAGATATGGCACTCTCCTCCTCTCTCCCTAGTGCCAGTGAACAATCAGGCTGTCAAGTGCTTCGCACACACCTCTGCACCACAGTGCAAAGGTATCCACGTGAGTCTAGTATAGATGTTATACTGGAAGGGTTCCCTTTGAGTACAAAATACTATGCTTACTGTAACTTTAAAACTTTCCCTACTTTGTATGTGTGCTGCACAGTGCAGCCACAAGCAAAGTCAGAAAGGAAAGGAGAAATAAAACCATTTTTCCTTGAGAGTGCCTACTTCAAAAGGGTGTTATGCTTTTTAGGCAAAACTCTGCCTACTTTTTTTTAATACATAGGGTCTTGCATCAAAAACCATTGATGGCTGCATAGGAACGCCCATTCACCACCCATGGACCGCCCCCTTAGCGCTATGTAATGAAAAGCGTGTTTATACAAAACAAGGGAACCCAATAGGTAAACAAGGACCTTGGGTAGTGATATTTTCCAAAAACAATGGTCCTTGATAAGGCTCAGTATAAATAGAAATACATATAGAATGAAATCTCTTCTATATAGCCACTGTCCAGCCGGACAATGAGATTTAATCAGTAAATATTTACAAAGAATTTAAAGCGGCACATGAATAAAGTGGGACACAGTCCTGTATCCTACACAAAAAAGTGAAAACGATGAACATAAAAGGACAAACAGTCGGGCAAAACAAAAGAAGCTTGTTGGTAAATATTCAAGGTTAAACAAGCGTGATAAACAACCAAAACCGTTACACATTACATTTGGATAAGTTTGTGTGCATGGTTTAAAAAGTCGACGACGTTTCGATCCCTTCTAGACACATCATGGGATCATCATCAGGACAAACTTAAATAAATGCCTGAAAGACATACATCTCAAAAGAGAGTAACAAAAGTTTCTCATGCGTTCAGTGCTACAAGCCTGTAACAGTGCAGGTTTCTTAATTGGGCAGCGGTCGGGTGGTGCTACTAAGCAAGGGGTCCGAGAATAATCCACGGGGATGGGTGCGACGCTTGGTAAATTAATTACTTGGCGGCGCTATGTAGCAAGGAGTCTGTTTCGGCAATTTCGGAAGGGGGAAATTTAAGAATTACGTGCCATGAAGCAGCTAGTCCATCTATAAGTGGTAGGTACCGCGCGTGCAGGAAGCTAGGGGTCCGGGGCGGCTCAATGATCGTCTCAGCGGCGCGCAATTGCTGCTTTGTGCTACTTTCAAGAAAATGTCCAGTAAAAAATACATTTTGAGCTGGAAAGTAAATTTAAAAAAAAGATTTTGCTTTGATTTGCATCACTTTTGTGAGGCAAACAGGGCGTAAAATGTTAGTTACTGTACCCCATCAATCTACAACCAAGCATTAGATCCAGGATACAACAGTTTTGTGTCAAACCTTGTTTAAGATCAAGAATTGTCTGAGACAGAATAGATTTCCATTCAAGAATGAATGCCCACTTCACCAGGCTGGTGACCTTCAGGCGAGGTTGCAGTGAACAAACACCACATACAGGTTCAGAAATAGAGGCCGTGCACTAGACAGTATGGGGCAGATTTACAAGTACCTTGCGTCACTTTTACGCTGCAGTTGCGTCACTTTTGTGACGCATCAGCAGCGTAAAAAATGCAGCCTATTTACAACGTGACGCATCTAGGGAGATGCGTCACGTTGTAAAGCCCTGCGTCACATTATACCTGCGTCAGGTATAATGTATGCAGGGTGGGCGTTCCCACGCAGGAAGGCCTAGTAAAAGTGACGCAGTGAAATCTACAAGATTTCACTTGCGCCACTTTTAGGACGCCACTGCGTCAAAACCTTACGCCTGCTTGAAGCAGGCGTAAGTAGTGACGCAGTGTAGTGGGAATAGGCCTCAACACGCATTGCTGGAGTTGCGTCGTGCTTGCGCCACGACTCCAGCAATGCGTGACTTTTCCGCCAACAGATGCTTCAGAATTTCTGACGCATCTGTCAATCCTTGCGCCATAGTGCGCCGTATTGTAAATACGGCGCATCTATGGTGGCGCAAGGGTTTCTGAGGGTGGCGCAGGGAAAGTGACGCATCTAACAGATGCGTCACTTTCTTGTAAATCTGCCCTTATGAATTGAGGGGGAGTTAAGGGGGGTTTAATAATTGGGGAAATTGGAGCAGACAGTAATCCACCTCTATGAATATTAGGTCGATGAGGCATGAACACGCCTTCTCCCCTCCAGGTGAAAGTAAACATTTCTTTAAGAACATTGCCACACACCCCAACCTTACTAAACCCAGTTGTCCTACAATTAATCTTCTGTTGCAGAAGATGAAATGGAAAATGCCCATTATCACAGGTTCTACTAGCTACAAATATTTTCTCATTAATTGAAAATCTCCAATAACTGAACATTGGGTTTAAACCATAAGGTCGACTTTGGGGCCACCCCCATCCCCCACCAACACACAGAAAGTTTATACCATTTACACGATAAAACTCTTGGAGCTTTGGGCTTCACTGGTAGTTTGGCTGCTGGCCCACCGTCTAGGGTGGCGGAGGTGAGTGTCTCTGCCACCCTGGCCCTACTCCTGAGTACCGCCCACTAGAGGAGAATCCACAATTATGGTGAAAATGCTGCAGAAACGTTTAGTTCCAGGGGCCCTAACTATATTTCTTAGGGCCATTTGTCAGACTTCTGAAATAAAAAAATAGAATTGAGTTCCTGACTTTCTACCCCAGTGGGTGAGAGGGCAGGGGTGGCCTTTTGAAGATGAGCCTCTCGCTGCAGATGCCTCTTCCTTGGACACGTGCTGCACATGCCACCCGTGGTGGCCGCCAGCACCGTGGACAGAATAAGAAGCATGGAATGCGGCATGGTCCAGCACCTCAGAGCTGCAGCTGGACCCAGTGAAGCTTGCGCCTCAGCAGGCCGGACTGGCCTAAGCGGCAATCAGGTCTGGGTGCAATCAGGCCTGACACCCAGTGAAGCTTGGGCCTCGTCAGGGCCAGACTGGCCTATGGGGCAATCAGGTCTAGGTGCAATCAGGCCTGACACCCAGTGAAGCTTAGGCCTCGGCAGGGCCAGACTGGCCTACGGGGCAATCAGGTCTGACACCCAGTGAAGCTTGCGCCTCGGCAGGCTGGACTGGCCTAGGGGGCATTCAGGTCTGGGTGCAATCAGGTCTGACACCCACTGAAGCTTGTGCCTCAGCAGGGCCGGACTGGCCTACGGGGCAATCAGGTCTGACACCCAGTAAAGCTTGCGCCTCAGAAGGCTGGACTGCCCTATATGGCACTCAGGTCTGACACCCAGTGAAGCTTGAGCCTCGGCAGGCCGGACTGGCCTATTGGGCAATCAGGCCTGACACCCAGTGAAGCTTGTGCCTCAGAAGGCCGGACTGGCCTAAGGGGCAATCAGGTCTGGGTGCAATCAGACCTGACACCCAGTGAAGCTTGTGCCTCGGCAGGTCGGACTGGCCTATGGGGCAATCAAGTCTGACACCCAGTAAAGCTTGCGCCTCAGAAGGCTGGACTGGCCTATGAGGCAATCAGGTCTGGGTACAATCAGGCCTGACACTCAGTGAAGCTTGCGCCTCAGAAGGCCTGAATGGCCTATGGGGCAATCAGGTCTGGGTGCAATCAGGCCTGACACCCAGTGAAGCTTGCGCCTCAGCAGGGCCGGACTGTCCTAAGGGGCAATCATGACTGGGTGCAATCAGGCCTGACACCCAGTGAAGCTTGGGCCTCGTCAGGGCCAGACTGGCCTATGGGGCAATCAGGTCTAGGTGCAATCAGGTCTGACACCCAGTGAAGCTTGCGCCTCGGCAGGCTGGACTGGCCTAGGGGGCATTCAGGTCTGGGTGCAATCAGGTCTGACACCCACTGAAGCTTGTGCCTCAGCAGGGCCGGACTGGCCTACGGGGCAATCAGGTCTGACACCCAGAGAAGCTTGCGCCTCAGAAGGCTGGACTGCCCTATATGGCACTCAGGTCTGACACCCAGTGAAGCTTGAGCCTCGGCAGGCC
This sequence comes from Calotriton arnoldi, assembly GCA_963921515.1. Classification (NCBI taxonomy): domain Eukaryota; kingdom Metazoa; phylum Chordata; class Amphibia; order Caudata; family Salamandridae; genus Calotriton; species Calotriton arnoldi. Next base: position 633,366 of record CAWUFW010003407.1, on the reverse strand, counting down.
GGACTGGCCTATTGGGCAATCAGGCCTGACACCCAGTGAAGCTTGTGCCTCAGAAGGCCGGACTGGCCTATAGGGCAATCAGGTCTGGGTGCAATCAGGCCTGACACCCAGTGAAGCTTGCACCTCAGAAGGCCGGACTGGCCTAAGGGGCGATCAGGTCTGGGTGCAATCAGGCCTGACACCCAGTGAAGCTTGCGCCTCAGAAGGCCGGACTGGCCTAAGGGGCGATCAGGTCTGGGTGCAATCATGTCTGACACCCAGTGAAGCTTGTGCCTCGGCAGGTCGGACTGGCCTATGGGGCAATCAAGTCTGACACCCAGTAAAGCTTGCGCCTCAGAAGGCTGGACTGGCCTATGAGGCAATCAGGTCTGGGTACAATCAGGCCTGACACTCAGTGAAGCTTGCGCCTCAGAAGGCCGGAATGGCCTATGGGGCAATCAGGTCTGGGTGCAATCAGGCCTGACACCCAGTGAAGCTTGCGCCTCAGCAGGGCCGGACTGTCCTAAGGGGCAATCATGACTGGGTGCAATCAGGCCTGACACCCAGTGAAGCTTGCGCCTCAAAAGGCCAGACTGGCCTAAGGGGCAATCAGGTCTGGGTGAAATCAGGCCTGACACCCAGTGAAGCTTGTGCCTCGGCAGGCCGGACTGGCCTAAGGGGCAATCAGGTCTGACTCCCCAGGAAGCTTGCGCCTCAAAAGGCCAGACTGGCCTATGGAGCAATCAGGTCAGGGTGCAATCAGGCCTGACACCCAGTGAAGCTTGCGCCTCAGAAGGGCGGACTGGCCTATGGGGCAATGACACCCAGTGAAGCTTGCGCCTCAGAAGGCCGCACTGGCCTATGGAGCAATCAGGTCTGGGTGTGTTGCAAAGTCATCCTGTGCCCTGGGCACCCCCCAACTTTTTGCTGACTGGTACTGGTGGTAACTGACACTGACTGACCCTGGGCTCTGCCTAACCAGGCCCAGGGCCAGTGCAATGCTGAAAGAGCCACATTAGAATACAATTAAAACACCTACATACACTAGGGTACACAATGGTATGGTGGGGTACTCCTGTGATTGGCATGACCTACCCCATAAGCCCCTAGTATATAATAGGGCAGGGGATTGAAACTACCTAGAAGTCCCTAGTACCCTAGGGCATGGCAGTTTAGAGGCCAGCAGCTCTTTTTGCACTTGCATGTGTGCACTGCTGAAGCCTGAGGTCAGTTTAAAAGCAGCCCTGGGTGCCAGGACTGCTTTTAAAAAGTAAATTGTGCCCAAACTCGACTTTGGGGTTTGGGTCACTTAAAAATGGATAACCTACAATGGTTTGGCATATTAGGGACCCCCAGGGTCTCCCCTAGGTATACCAGGGGTGGGGGGGTCAGGTATTTATAAGGTACACCCTTATAAAAATGAGCTTTTATATGCCTGGGTAAAGTGAAATTTCACATTTCACTCCCCACATTGTGGTAAAGTGCTGCCCAAATTCGACTTTGATGCTAGGAGCACTGTGAAGTGAGGATCTGCAATATTTTTACACATTCAGAACCCCTAATGTCTCCCCTAGTTGTCCCATGGGGTGTGGGTACTGTAGATATAAGCAAAGTACTTATAAAATATGTTTTTGTAAGTCCTGGTGCTGGAAAAATGGCCCAAGTCATTTTTCCCCTGTTACATAGGTTAACATGGTAGAAAGTTATTAACTAATAACTCTTGATAGGAGAGGGCTAGAAGTGCCATTCAAAGACTTCTTTGAATGGTATTAATATATTCAACAATATGATATTGTTGAATTTCTCCTAAAGTGTACATACAAGAAGTTATAAGACTTTCTTGTTTGTAAGTCCAGATTCAGCCTTCCAGTGGTCTGCCCTGATTGGTCAGAGTTAAGTGGATTAGCCAGGCTGCCTTGAAGAGGTGATAAAGAGCCCCTGGGGTCAACCAGCTCTGCTGGCAGGGCAGTGTGCTGTTCCAAAGGAATGCCAGGCCAGGGGGAGGAGTCGTAAACTATGTTCATCAAAGAGGAGAGCAGAGAACAGTGTCATTTACAACTCTGAACTTCCCACCTTAGGCAGATGGTAGGATTAAGGAAGGTATGAGCAGATGCAGGGGGGAGAGTCTAAGTAAATTAGCCATCCTAGGGGTGTGTTTAGCCAGCTCTTGCCTCCTTGCTGGAAAACCTGCTATTATGGATTTGGAAGATTTGATGCACTCTGGGACAAAATAATGCCACACTCTACAGGAAGTGGTCATATGTTTGAGGAGTTATCCTGCTCCCATTGGTCAGGAGTGACCTCCTGTCTGACCCAGAGAACTTGGAATACGTATCTGAGAGGGGCAGAGCCCTCCAGATCTGCTGCTTGAAACTTACTGAAGCAAGACATTGCCAAGCTGAGACGTTTTGCTGTGCAAAGATTTCTAAGGCCTGACCTCTGAAGACTGCACCATCTGAAACTACAGCCCTGTGGATTATCTTGCTGAAAAGGAACTAAAGAGTGGACTCCCTGAAAGCTACAGGTTAAAAGAGCTCATCTGGAACATCACCAACTAAATCTGCACCTTGGAGAACTACCAGTGGATTTGTAAGGGTGACGTCCAAGTGGATTGTTGTAACTGAAGTCCTCAACTTTCAAGGACCATCTTGGAGCTTCCAGACCCTTGGAGTGAGTTTGAAACACTTTGGGACCCTTTGAGGCAACTTCAGGAATAAGTTCAAGAAGTTTGGAGAACTTTGGAGGAACTTTGAAAAAAAGCTCCATAGATGGACCAACTCAACCTGGTCAGCCAAGCCGCCTGCCTACAACCGCGAGCTGGCCAAGCCACCCAGGTTCGTCCCGCTAAAAGCTCCGTCGGTCCAACTTCCAGAGTTTGACCGGGACTAGAAGAAATCTGAAGCCGGCGAACCCTCACCGGATCCGGCTACATGAGGAGCATCGAGAGACCCCGCGAGAAAAAGCTCCAGAAAAGTTTCTAAGTCCGCTCGTAGAAAAGGTGACCGGGAGCAACCGCGAGAGCCTGCCTTCCATCACGTGTCGGCTTGGGCTCCTGGGTTGCCCCGCTGAAGCGCTAAAGAAAAAGTTTCTAAGTCCGCTCCAGGGAAGTTGACCGGGAGCTCGTCGAAAGGCAATCCGGCGAACCCTCACCGGATCTGGACTGGCTGGGAGCTTCGAGGGACCTCGGGGAGAAAAGCTCCAGAAAAGTTTCTAAGTGTGAAGGTAGAAACTGAGACCGGGACCTGCCGCGAGCTGTAGCCGCCCAGGGCTCCATCGCGGTTGGCCTGAAACTTTGACTTTGACCCGGTCTATCGCGAGCAGGTATCCCAATATGGTGCTATAATCTTCTAAGTGCTATATTTTGCTAAATCTTTGAAAATTCATATCTCCGGTTTCCTACATTGGATTTTTGTCGTTTTTGTGTCATTTTAAAGATAAAAATATTTCCTATTTTTATAAATTGGTGTTGGATTTTTATTATGTATTGTGTCTTAATTATTTACTGAATTGGTGTTTTTAAATGCTTTACATACCTGTCTTTGAAGTTAAGCCTGTCTGCTCGCAGCCACGTTACCAAGGGTTGAGCATGGGAATAATTTTCTAAGAGCTATGCTGAGTCCTATCATGTGTTAGTGGCCTTATTGCCAGTTGCAGACCTACATTTGCCCCTACCAATAATCCACTTTCCAACAGGGTGCAATCAAGCCTGACACCCAGTGAAGCTTGCGCCTCAGAAGGCCGGACTGACCTGACGGGTAATCATGTCTGACACCCAGTGAAGCTTGCGCTTCAGAAGGCCGGACTGGCCTAAGGGGAAATCAGCTCTGGGTGCAATCAGGCCTGGGTGCAATCAGGCCTGACACCCAGTGAAGCTTGCGCCTCAGCATGGCCGAACTGGCCTAAGGGGCAATCAGGTCTGGCTGCAATCAGGCCTGACACCCAGTGAAGCTTGCGCCTCAGAAGGCCGGACTGGCCTAAGGGGCAATCAGGTCTGGGTGCAATCAGGCTTGACACCCAGTGAACTTTGTGCCTCGGCAGGCCCGACAGGCCTATGGGGCAATCAGGTCTGACATCGAGTGAAGCTTGCGCCTCAGAAGGCCGGACTGGCCTAAGGGGCAATCAGGTCTGACACACAGTGAAGCTTGCGCCTCAGAAGGCCGGACTGGCCTAAGGGGCAATCAAGGTCTGGGTGCAATCAGGCCTGACACCCAGTGAAGCTTGTGCCTCAGAAGGCCGGACTGGCCTAAGGGGCAATCAAGTCTGGGTGCAATCAGGCCTGCCACCCAGTGAAGCTTGCGCCTCAGCAGGGCCAGAATGGCCTAAGGGGCAATCAGATCTGGGTGCAATCAGGCCTGACACCCAGTGAAGCTTGTGCCTCAGAAGGCCGGACTGGCCTAAGGGGCAATCAGGTCTGGGTGCAATCAGGCCTGGCACCCAGTGAAGCTTGCGCCTCAGAAGGCCGGACTGGCCTAAGGGGCAAACAGGTCTGGGTGCAATCAGGCCTGGCACCCAGTGAAGCTTGTGCCTCAGAAGGCCGGACTGGCCTAAGGGGCAAACAGGTCTGGGTGCAATCAGGCTTGACACCCAGTGAAGCTTGCGCCTCAGAAGGCTGGACTGGCCTATGGGGCAATCAGGTCTGACACCCAGTGAAGCTTGCGCCTCAGAAGGCCGGACTGGCCTAAGGGGCAATCAGGTCATGGGTGCAATCAGGCCTGATACACAGTGAAGCTTGCGCCTCGACTGGCCTAAGGGGCAATCAATCAGGTCTAACAGGTCAGTTTTGGGGCTGCTTCTTTGGCTGTTTGTGGTCCTGTTTTCGGCCTGCTTGCCTTTTTTTTTTACTGTTGATTTATATTAAACCAAACATTGCCTACAGGAAGCTCAAATCCGTGCAGTCTTCCATCACTTGCAAAACACTAATAAAGATTGATTTTACAAGTTTTAAACCACCCCAATTTGTTATCATGGACCACTTTTTCATCTTTCTAATTCGCTAATGAGGGGCTCTTTTTTTGGCGCCCGGGCCTATTTTCTCTCCGAATCCGACCCTGTGCCTCAGAATATTTGCATTTAAGGATACACGGGGGCTTTGGAGGGGTGCTGGACAAGGCCTCCTCTGCAACAAGCTACAAAGTGATGGAAGGAATGTTTGAAGTAGCCCTCGCGCCTGGCGTCCCCCCCCCCCCTCCCTCACCTCAGCTCAGGGGGGCGTGCAGTGAATATTGCGCCGAGACCTCTCGCTCAGCTCGGCTCCGTCCCCCGCATGTCCAGGTTCCTGCACTCGTTCTGAATAAATGCAGGTAGTTCGCGGCATGAATGTTAATGCGCCTGCGCCGGCACGGAATCTATTTACCCCCAGACCTCCCTGAGGTGAGATGGATTTCCTCTCCAGGGAGCAGCGCTGATGCTACAAATGGATTCCGATGAATAATTCATCTTTACAGAGCGGTCGTGTCTGGTGAGGAGAGAGCGGCCTCACAGCGCACCGCTCGTACACTTGCAGACGTGTGATCTTTAACATGCACTGCACAGGATCAGAATCCAGGCGGCATCTGCCCCGCATGTCACGACAGGCGCGACATCAGCCCGTGATGGGCTCAGAGTTCAGGCTCTCATCCATCTGTTTTGTATTCGCCATGTTTCTGTGATCTGCATAAATGTTGCTTCAGTGGCATAAAAATATTCACACCTGACCTGAGCAGCAACGAAGGAGCCAGAAAATAGGAATTAATGCATCTTCGAGATACATCCATTGAGCCAGGCAGGGCCTGCTCCGGGTTCAATGATTAGAAGGGTTTCTTACCCCTTAATTCTAAATACTGGGATAAGATGCACAATGCCATGTGAAATGCACTTGTCATCCAAATAGTAATATTTTAAAAATTAAGGGGCAGATTTACAAGCCCCTTGCGACACCTTTACGCCACCATTGCGTCACTTCTGTGACGCAGCGGCGTCGTAAACAATGCGCCACATTGCGACATATTTACAACGTGATGCATCTAGGGAGACGCGTCACGTTGTAAAGCCCTGCGCTACATTATACCTGCGTCAGGTATAATGTATGCAGGGTGGGCGTTCCCACGCAGGAAAGCCTCGTAAAAGTGACGCAGTGAAATCTACAAGATTTCACTGAGTCACTTTTACGACGCCACTGCGTCAAAACCTTGCGCCTGCTTGAAGCAGGCGTAAGGCGTGACGTAGCATGTTAGGAATAGGCATTCCGACCCATTGCTGGGGTTGCGTCGTACTTGCGACACGACTCCAGCAATGCGCTGCCCTTACGCCGAAAAGATGCGTCACGCATCTGTCTATCCTTGCGCCACGGTGCGCCGCATTGTAAATGCGACGCATCCATGGTGGCGCAAGGGTTTTTTTACGTGTCGCAATTTAACTGGCGCATCCCTGCTAATATGCAGGGATGCGCCAGTTCTTGTAAATCTGCCCCTGAGTGTTGGCGATGCAAGCCGTGTTTGGCTTTTCATTCATGTTAACAGAAATATGTATTTTTACCTAAAGCCGCTCGTGAGATCGGACCGTGACCACGGAGCAGCGTGAGAGGGACGGGGCCCCGTGCGGCTCCTGGGGGCACTGGCCCCTCCCATCACATGAAAGCACACTGTGCTGTTGTCTTGTGTCGTTTTTTATTAATCACAGTCTTCTTAACACTGTGAAGTCACTTGAGGTCCTGCAGGAGGCCGGTGGGGCTGGGAAGTGTTCAGAGGGCGGGGGTGGAGGAGCGGGGGGGCGGGCTGAGCTGGGAAGGGGTGGGGGCTCTCATCAGTGTGACTTCACTCAACTCACAGGGGTTGTGACAACTCCAAGCAGCAGCACACAGAATAAATGCAGCAGATGTGTCGAAGTCGGGTTTCGGCGAATTTGTCAACTGCACCTCACCAGAAAGAAGAGTCTTGCTTTGTTTTGCTCCTATTACAACCTTTGTTTCCACAACACGTCAGAGTGATAAAAAAGCGCTTTATTTGTGCCTTCTTAACTGCTGATGTATTTTGAAATATTTGCACAGTTTATTTAGAGGTATTTCAACTGTATTGTGAGTGGGAAAAATAGGACATCTTTTAGCATTTCCGTTCACACCAAGATTACAGCAAAGTTCACTTGACAAACTCCTCTCACTCTGCAGCCAGAGAAAGAAAAGCAAGCGCCAATTTCCATGTTAAAAGAATAAGCAGCAGTTCGTCAGAGGACATGGCCTGACATTTGACCTCTGTCTTTTAATGCACAAAAATGTGACAAGATAAAGTCAGAATCAAAAAGCTGCCTCATCCCAGCGCTCACTGGCAGAACATTGGTTCCAGGAGAAAAACGTTTTATTCAAAGACACATTCCCAATGTCTCTCGGCGAGCAGTTTTGTACTCAGACTGAGGCCTCATTTACAATGTTTTGGCATTGGGCAACGCCTCAAGCCTTCCTGCTACGCTGCCCTACGTCAAAAGAAAAGGGCAGGAATGCGCCGTATCTACCAGATACGGCACACTCTGTCCTCTTTCACAGCACTGGCGCACAAATGGCTTCCGTGCGCAAACGCATGCTCCCTTGCACCATTGTGCAAGGCTGCCTGTGCTAAAATCAGGTTGTTTTTATAGGGGGGAGTGACGTCTTCCTTCACAAAAGCAACCTTTACGCCACTCCTGGGAAGCCGTAGGCTTTTGGCTCATTCCCAGGTTTACATCATGGTGTAAATCTGGGAATGTGTTAAATGCCAGGGATGTTACGTGAGAACACCCACCGTAACACCTCCCCTTCGCAGTGTGATGCAATGCAGCGACTTGCGCTGCGTTGCCTCACACCACATCTACGGCGCCATGAAAAGCCACTGCAGGGTGGCTTTACGTGGCCTCGTAAATATGGGTAAGCCCAGTGCGCTTCTGGAACACCATAAAAAAGTGACATTCCGGCAACACACTGGGCTTGTAAATAAGCCCCCAGGGCCTAGGATGACGTAGGTAGGGCAGCACCGTGGCAAGGAACCTATGGGCCCTGGTGCAAGTGAGAAAAAAGGCCCCTCTGACTGCTGCTGAGCTATTAAATACAGCTATTATCAGGGCTCAATGCCCCTGACAGGGCTCTGGACCCCGGTGCCACTGCACGTGCTGCACAATGGTAGCCACGCTGCAGAGTCAGTCTTGTGCTAGGAGAGAAAGACGTGCAGATTAACCCTGGGCGGAGTTGGCGTAGTGCCACTACGCGGAGTTCCACGGAGTTATGAAAAAAATCTGTGGAACAGGAGCCCACGTCCTGCGGCCAGCCGAGGGTCAGTGTGCCCGGGACGGGGGTCCCTCATGCCCGGGCAGGCTCCCAGATCCCCCCGGCCTGGCTGGGTTGAGAAGCAGGTACCGGCCCGGGGCCTGGGTTTCGGGCAGGGCCTGGGGTGTGGGAGCCCCCGTCCTGCGGCCTGCCAAGGGTCCGTCTGCCCGGGACAGGGGTCCCTGGTGCCCGGGGAGGCTCCCCCCTCCCCGGCCTGGCTGGGTTGAGAAGCAGGGACCGGTTCTGGGGCCTGGGCTCCGGCGGGCCCTGGGGTGTGGGATCCCATGTCCTGTGGCCAGCCGAGGGTCCGGGTGCCCGTCACGGGGGTCCATCGGGCCAGGGCAGGCCTCCCCCGCTTCATCTGCGTGTCAAGGTGCCTGCGGGCCCAGGGTCAGAGTTCCGTCGCAGCAACATGCCTGAGACCCAGCTAAGGGCTCTGATGAGCCCCCGGGAAGCCCCCGGGAAGCAGAGCCCCCAAGCCCTCCAAAGGGCAGGCGGGAGCCCTCCCGCGAAGGCTCGGGGGCGGGCAGATTGGCGTCCTTCGAGCCCGGCCATCTGGTCGCGCGCAATGCTTTCCAATGGGGCGACCAGATGGCCGGGCCAGCCTGGAAGTCCCGATGAGGGTTCGTCCGCCTCCCCGATCCCAGCCAGGGTTCCAGGAGGTCGGGTGCCTCTGCGCCCTGGGTCCCCTCCGTCACTCGGTGCGCACGGGTTACCAGAAAGAAGGGTAGTTTTCCTCCGGATTACTAGGGACAGGTTATGCCAGAACCGCTCCTGGGCTGGCGGTTCTCAGCCGGGGACCAGATGGGCTAGGCCCAGACAACACATCCCCACTGCCCGGGGCTCCCTCCTCCGGCCCGCCGCGCTGGAAAGTGCCCGGGATGGGCTCCATCTTTCCCGGGCAGTCCTCCCCTGGGCGTCCGGGCCCGAGTGCTCTGGCCGGGTGCTCCCACCCCGGGCTCCGTCCCACGCCCTGGGCCCGGGCGGGCCTTCCCCAGCTTGGCTGGGTTCAGGAGCATAGACCGGGGCCCTTGGTGGCCCGACAAAGGCCCGTGGAGCCCTCCCCCACGCGGCCTGTCCCGGGACCGCCGGGCGGGCCCAGGGATGGGTTAAGCTCCGTCATGGGCCCGGGTCGGAGGTCCGCCGGGGACCCCCATCCTGAGGCCCATCTGTGGTCTCCGAGCCCCTGGGACGCAGAGACCCTGAGCACTGCATGGGCAGGCGGGAGCCCTCCGGTGAAGGCTCAGGGCGGGCAGATTGGCGTCCTTCTGGCCCGGCCATCTGGTCGCGCCTTTCCCATTGGCCATCTGGTCACGCGCAATGCTTTCCAATGGGGCGACGAGATGGCCGGGCCGGCCTGGAAGTCCCCGATGAGGGCTCGTCCGCCTCTCCGATCCCAGCCAGGGCTCCAGGAGGTCAGGCGCCTCCGCGCCCTGGGTCCCCTCCGTCACTCGGTGTGCACGGGTTACCAGAAAGAGGGGTATCTTTCCTCCAGATTACTAGGGACAGGGTATGCCTGAACCCCTCGGGGGCTGGCGGTTCTCAGCCGGGGACCAGATGGGCTGTGACCGGGCACCTCCTTCCCCCCTGTCCGGGGCTCCATCCTCCGGCCTCCCGCGCGGCACTGGGCCCGGGCGGTCCTCCCTTGGGCGCCTGGGCCCGAGAGCTCTGGCCGGGCGCTCCCTACACTGGGCTCCGTCTTCCGCTCCGCCATGGGCCCAGGGCCCGTCGGGCGTTCCACAGCTCGGTTTGGGTTCAGGAGCTCCAACAGGGGCCCTTGGTGGCCCTGGGGTGGAGGGCGCCCTCCCCACCCCGGGCTCCATTCTCGGGCCTGCCGCGTGGCAGGGCGCCCGGGACGCAGGCCTTGAGGAGGCCTCCCCTGCGTGTGCCGGCCTGGGACCGGGCTTAGGGGACTGGGCTCCGTCCCCCTGCTCCGCCATGGTCCCAGGACGGGGGTCCATCGGGCCCGGGCAGGCCTCCCTCCTGCTTCGCCCACTTGTCAAGGTGCCTGGGGGACCCCGGGTCCCCCTGCTCTGCCATAGTCCCAGGACGGAGGTCCGTCGGGCCCGGGCAGGCCTCACTCCTGCTTCGCCCGCTTGTCAAGGTGCCTGGGGGACCCCGGGTCGGAGGTCCGTCGGGGACCCCCGTCCGCAGCCCCGGGCCCAAGGCCCAGTCGGGGTCACCGAGCCCCCGGAACGCAGAGCCCCCGAGCCCTCCGAAGGGCAGGTGGGAGCCCTTCCGCAAAGGCTCGGGGCGGGCAGATTGGCATCCTTCGGGCCCGGCCATATGGTCGTGCCTTCCCCCTCGGCCATCTGGTCGCGCGCAATTCTTACCAATGGGGTGACCAGATGGCCGGGCTGCCCTGGAAGTCCTGATGAGGGCTCGTTTGCCTCCCCGATCCCAGCCAGGGCTCCCGGAGGTCGGGCACATCCGCGCCTTGGGTACCCTCAGTCTCGCGGTGCGCACAGATTACCAGAAAGGGGGGTACCCTTCCTCCGGATTACTAGGGACAGGGTACTCCAAAACCCCTCTCGGCCTAGCGGTCCTCAGCTGGCAGCCGGACGGGCCAGGATGCCCCCCCAGCCCGGGGCTCCGTCCCCCGGCCCAACGTGGCCTGGGGAGGCCTCACCTCTGCCCTGGAGCCCCGACGGGGTCCAGAGGCCCCAGGCTCAGTCTCCTGGCCCGCCGCTCCACCAGGGGCCCGAGACGGGGTTCTGCCGGCCCCGGCGAGCCTGCCCCTGCTTGGCTGGGTACAAGAGCTCTGAAGGCCCCCCCTGAGGGCCCTGGAGAGGGCAGCCTCCCCACCCCGGGCTCCATCCTCGGGCCTGCCGCGTGGCAGGGTGCCCGGGACTGGGTTCCGCGGGCCCGTGGAGGCTTCCCCTGTGCCTCTGGGCCCGGGAGCCCCGGCTGGGTCCAGGGGCCCCGCCGGGCCCCGAGTTGGGTGCTCCAGCCCTGGGCCCCGTCCCCCGGCCTGCCGCTCTGCCAAAGGCCCGAGACGGGGTTAAATCGTGCCCGGGGAGCCCCTCTCACTTAGCTGGGTTCAGGAGCTCCGTCCAGGGCCCCTGAGAGCCCCAGGGAGGGCAGCCTCCCCACCCCGGGCTCCGTCCTTGGGCCTGCTGCGTGGCAGGGTGCCCGAGACGGGGTCCCGCGGGCCTGGGGAGGCTTCCCCTGCGCCTCTGGGTCCAGGGGCCCCAGCGGGCCCCAGGTCGGGTGCTTCAGCCCTGGGCCCCATCCCCCGGGCCTGCTGCTCTGCCAAAGGCCCGAGACGGGGTTCCGTCATGCCCGGGGAGCCCCCCTCGCTTGACTGGGTTCAAGAGCTCCGTCTGGGGCCCTCAGGGTCCCCGGGGACGGTGGCCTTCCCACCCCGGGCTCCGTCCTCGGGCCTGCCGCATGGCAGGGTGCCTGGGACGGGGTCCCACGGGCCCGGGGATGCTTCCCCTGCGCCTCTGGACCCGGGAGCCCCGGCTGGGTCCAGGGGCCCACCGGGCCCCGGGTAGGGTGCTCCAGCCCTGGGCCCCGTCCTCCGGCCTGCCGCTTCACCAAGGGCCCGGGACGGGGGTCCGTCGGTCCTGTGCAGACCTCCCCCGCTTCGTCTGCTTTTCAAGGTGTCCGCGGGCTCCTGGTTGGAGGGCCCGTCGGCTCCCCCCCCTCGCAGCCCCATGGCTGAGGCCCAGCTGGGGCCCCGGGCCTCTGGCCCCCCATGCCTCAGCACCCGCTCGCCCTTTTGTTAGGGCAGAGAGCGACCAGATGGCTGCCCTTCGAGCCCGGCCATCTGGGCGCCCCTTTCCCCTCGGCCATCTGGTCGCACCTATCCCCTTGGCCATCTGGTCGCGCGCAATGCTTTCCAATGGGGTGACCAGATGGCCGGGCTTCCCTGGAAGTCCCGATGAGGGCTCATTTGCATCCCTGATCCCAGCGAGGGCTCCAGGAGGTCGGGCACGTTCACGCCTTGGGTCCCCTCTCTCACCCTGTGTGCACGGATTACAAGAAAGGGGGGGTATTTTTCCTCCGGATTACCAGGGAGAGGGTCAGTCAGACCTCCGTGAGTGTGAGAAGTTGGCCTGGCATATGCTGTCCACTAATTATAGTGGGCACCTTGCACCAGTCCAAACAACCCCTTATTGGAGATAGGTTAAAGACAACCTTTATTGAAAGCTATCCTAGTGGTAGCTATGGAGAGCAGCCTTCAGGCTAAGTCTTGAAGGAATGTAAAGCAGCTTGTTTTACCAGTCTATAATCTCTTGAGTGACCAAATGAAAGAGGACCACACCAGGTATATATTCAAAATATATGTATTTATTGCTAAACACACCCCTCTAGTCTCTTTATGAGGCTAGAGTTCGAAGTACATAAATTATAAGTTAGTTATCTACAGTAATAGCACAAATACACGTTTGAGCCCTAGGGGCGTACCAAACCATATACCAATAAAGTGGTATAAGAACCACGACTGAGCTAGACACAAGGCCTAGAGCCTGTAGAAGTGCTTGGACCACAAGGAACCACCCAAGGTAGTGACACAGGGGACCCACGGGGGACGCGTGCAGTGTATGAACACAGCCGCGAATCGCCGTTAACTTCTATGGGGAAAGTCGCGATTTGAATTTAAAAGAAAAGGGACACTTAGAGGAGGACTTGGAGCAAACCCTTTGAGAACTAGGCTGTTCTAGTGTCAATACCCACGGGAGCACCGGAGTACTCGAGTTACCTCACCCAGGGGAGCCGGGTGCATAGGTGTCTTTCGGGGTCGGGTCTCGTCGTCGCTTTCAATGGCGATCTGCTGCAAAGTGCTGCTGGCGGCCAAGTCGAAAGTGTTCGGGTGGATCCAAAGGTGGATCGAAGATCTGAAGAACCCGAAAGCAGAGGGGACAGAGTCTGGGTCACTAGCCAGTGACCAGGAAGGCGATGAGCAGATGCCCACCGATGTCGAGTGCTTCAGGTAGGTTGACAGTCGTCTTGACTCTTCAGCCACGAGGTCCAGGAGGCGTCGACGACGACCAGGAGCTGGATTCGAGCTGTCCCACAACGTCTGTCGATTGCAGGGGTATCGGCGACCGAATTGGACCCAACAAGCCTTGGCAACGGCAAGTCTCGTGGAAATAGAAGAAGGACGATGTTGCA